>APFE031209546.1:123403-228840 GCA_000404065.3 Pinus taeda
AGCTGCTAGGGCAAGGACGAGACGTATGGTACTCATTTTGGCTGTAGGAGCAAAAGTCTCCTCATAGTCAATGCCTTCCTTCTGTGAGAATCCTCGAGCCACAAGACGAGCTTTATACTTGTCTAGAGTTCCATTGGCTTTGTACTTCACTTTGTATATCCATTTGCAGCTAATGGGTTTTTTTCCTTCAGGAAGATCAGACAGGGTCCATGTGTGATTTTTCTGAAGACTCTGAAATTCAGCATCCATGGCCTGTTCCCATTCAGGTGTACCCTTAGCCTCTGAGTAAGTTTGAGGCTCAAAGGTACTGTGTATATTAGCCATAAGCGCAAAATTCACTGTGGACTGTTGTGTGCTCTTATGTCGAGAGGTGCGTCCTTCAAGAAGTTCATTATCCCGAAGATCACCAATGGTTTTAGCCCACCATTTTGGTCGAAGAGTGGAGGAGCTAACATTAGGAGTAGAGGAAGAGGGGTCAAGAGTAATAGGAGCAGCAAGAGAAGAGTTATTTTTTGGAGGAAGCTCGGGCAGTGTATACTGCATCATCCCTCCCATCAGGTGGACCTATCGGAAGAAGAACACTGTGAGGTTGATCTGTAGAATACTGCTCAGAAGAAGAAGACTGAAAGAATCCTCTGTCTTCATCAAATACCACATCCCGACTGAAGCTTAGACGACCAGTAGCAATATCAATTAGTCTATAGGCCTTGTGGTGATCACTGTACCCTGTCATCATGAGTTTCTGGCTTTTGGAGTCCAACTTAGAGCGTTTAGCAGTTGGAATCCAAACATATGCAATTGAGCCGAATACTTTGAGGTGATTGATCTTAGGCTTACGTCCAGACCACACCTCTTCGGGAGTTTTCCCTTTAACTGCCTGAGTAGGTGATCTGTTAAGAAGATAGACCGCAGTAAAGACTGCTTCAGCCCAGAATTTGTTGGGAACATTCTTGTGTTGTAACATGGAGCGAGCCATTTCAACAACCGTGCGGTTGCGGCGTTCAACAACACTGTTCTGCTGAGGGGTGTAGGGGGTAGTGAACTGGTGTTTTATGCCATGAGTAGCACAGAAGGTGGAAAAAACAGAAGAACAAAATTCCCCCCCCGTTATCTGTCCTAAGAGTCATGATATCACAGCTAGACTCTTTTTCAACTAAGGTTTTAAACTTCTGAAATATACTAAATGCATCAGATTTATTTTTTAGAAAATAAACCCACATCTTTCTACTGAAATCATCTACAATAAGCAGAAAATATTTGCACGCAGTGATAGAAGATGTTTTCATGGGACCACAAATATCAACATGAATTAGCTGGAGTACCTTAGATGCGCGCCAGGATTCTCCATTCGTGAATGAAGATCGATGTTGTTTTCCAGCTTGACACGCGCCGCATATGCCCAACTGCTGAGTCTGAATATCAGGTAATCCTGTCACAAGTTCTTCCTGAGAGAGCTGAGATAGATACTGCATGTTTAGGTGCCCATATCGTTGATGCCATAGAGTGCTGATGGGAGAAGTACGAGCTGCGAGAGCCACTTCTGGACAATCACCAGTGTCAAGAAGTCTGTATAGACCATGATCTTCTAGTCCAATAGCAACTGTAAGTTTTGTCTCCCTGTCGATAATAGAGCATCTGTGCATACTGAATACTACATCAAGCTGAGGAGAGTTCCTCATAATCTGACTGACGGACAACAGATTAATTTCCATCCCAGGAACATAGTATACATTCATGAAGATAAGTGTGCGTCCACCAGACTGAATTTGAACTGTACCTCTGCCATCTACTGTGTATTTTTCACCTCCTCCAAATACCACAGAATCACTGAAAGGTGAGAAGTCAATAAACCAGTCACGCCTGTGAGAGAAATGTCGTGATGCACCAGAGTCAATGTACCAGGCAGATGATGGACTATGATCGGAAGACCTTTCAGCCATAAAAGCATAAAAGGCAGAATCTGTCTGCTCGGAATGTTCTGCAACATTTGCTGTCTGATGAAGTCCTCCTTGTTTCTTCTGTTCAGAAGCAATTCTCTGTCTGCAATCTTTCTTCATGTGACCAAATTTGTGACAGTAGTTACACTGCACAGTTTTCTTCCTAGCAGAATCAAAAGACTGGGAAGAACTTTTCTGCTGAAAGGACTGAGGTGACTGATATTTGGCAGCAAAGGCATTTTCTGAAGAGGCTGATGCTGCACCACTACCAAACTGTTGTTTCCATCGATCCTGCTGCATAAGTTTGGTGCATAAGTCTGGGAATTTTAGATCAACATTAGTGGCCGTAATGTTTAGAGTTTCTATGAAGTGTTCATAAGATTGTGGTAGACTTTTCAGAGTGATGACCACCAGATCTTCTTCCTCCATGGTGCGACCAATGGCTTCGAGCTGATCTCGAATATCTTTAATCTTGTTGAGATGTTCCTGTAGAGACATATGTTCGTCCATCATAATGGAGAACAACTGATTTTTGAGAAAGAAGGCTCTGCTTTTATCGGATGTCTCGTGAAGATCCTTCAACTGTTGCCAGATCTCAGCAGCTGTCTTGCCAGAAGGAATCTGAGGTAACTGATCATCAGCGACAGAGAGCTTGAGAAGCATAACTGCTTCACGATTTCGATCATCAAACTTGTCTTGATCGGTGCCAGCTGTACCAGGACGGAGCTCCTTTTTGAGAACAAGTTGGTCAAGACGCCTATATTAAAAAATGGTTAACATTCTCTGTTTCCAGATGTTGTAGTTTGTGTCATTGAAGCGTTGACTACCTTCCAGCATCAGATTGGTTAGTGAAGCCATCTGTCTGTTTCCCAAATAGTGAGATTGGACTGATTTGAGCAGAATCTGATAGAGACTGATATATTACCCGAAATTGCTTCTTTGAGGAAGAAATACTTAGACCAGTTCTATTTAGACCAGTAAATAGTTCAGGCGTACATATGTCGAGCAATGGCCCCCTTTTGACTGCTCCAGAAATGCAAGCTCTTCTACAACCAACAGCCCTTTAATTCTCTTGAATGAATCAACCTCAAATATAATGATTCAGACTACCAATGAGCATATGAATCAACCCAAAAAGATGACTGAGTAATATGTATCAGTTCAACCAACCAAAAAATATGAAGATATTCGTGGTCTCCTGTAGCACACTGAAGAAACTGATATATATAAATATATATATAAAACAATGTTCTGCTGTAGCACACTGAAGAAACAGTTGTATAAAAGATATATATAAATATATATATAAAACAATGTTCTGCTGTATATAGTCACGTGGAGAGAAAAATATCTGCGGTGGATTTTCACGTGCGTCGTTTTGCTGTAAACGCTGACTGGCACGTTTACCTGAGCACGCTGGCTGGCACGTTTACGTGGCTGGCACGTTTACGTGGATGGTGGACCGAGCATGCTATTTGACTGACGTTGTTTTATTTCAAAGCTGTAGAACACCCCGATCGCCAGATTTCACCCAGCAAGCTGCAGACGCCGCCAAAGACTCGAGACGAGACGGGACTCGAACCCGCAACCAGACTAGACAAGCCACCGATTGGCCGCCGCTGCAGCACGAAACCCTTATGAAAAAACGCAGCGTCCACGAGCCGATATTTGGGGCCGAGATCCCACTAGATCCGATCTAAAACGCCCGCAAAACAGTTCTATGGAATCGGAAAAACCTAAAACCGCAGCAAAAGAGAAGATTTGGGACGCTGTTTGACCGGGCGTGCCACAGAGGATTTGCGTGCGTCGAAATTTGACTATGCTACCACGGATCCGGCTGTTCGATGGAGGCACGATTTGCGTGCATCAGAAGTTGTGACTGTATGCTACCATACGCTGACTGTGTATGGACCCAAAAAGAATTTGACTGTGTATGCTACCATACAATTTGTGTGCGTAAACGACCGGTGACCGTGTATGAACCCAGCAGTAAAAAAATCTACAATAACTTTATCATAAAATTTACGCTAACCAATTTATTCACAGCCACAATAGCCGAGCGTAAAAAAAATTTGTTTGACCGCTGAGCTGTTGAACCTTCCGCTTAAAAGAAATTCGAACACGCGAATCACTGAGCTTCCGGATCTCCCAAAAAAATTCGCTGGAACCACCACGAATTTAAAAAAAAATAAAATTGAATCTAAGACAGAGAGCAATAGCTGAAGAGTTATTTTTAACGATCCACTTCTGTTTCGAGATGGACGACTGTAAGCGTTTATCACAGTGAGCAAAGCCGAAGCTGAGACTCAGTGAAGGCTACCTGGCTTACAGAGGACTCGACCTTAGAAAGGAATAACAGAAATAACTCAAAAACCTGCTCTGATACCATAAAACAGTGCAAAACACGCATATGGATTTCCAAATGAATTGAATGAATTGATTGAGCAACAATACTCAATAATAATACAGAGATATTTACAAAGATAGAAACATCAAGTTTCTATGTAAGATTCAGTTTCATATAAGAAACTGCTAAAGCGATAAAAATAGCAACAGCTAGAAGAATGAGCATTAAACGAAATTAGAATTATTCTAATAATGCATGCATAAACAGGGTAAAATGCCACCTAGCTAGAATTCCTGGGAATGGTGTGGGATGCTGTCAAAATTGCCTTGATGAATTCACTATTGAAATGGGAGCTGCTTTGGAAGCCATTAAAGAAGAAAGTTCTAAGAGGGAAAAAAGAAAGGATGAGATTGTTGGGATAGGTAGATCTTCATCTCAGAGTGAAACACAGATTCAAAATCCAAGTATTGGTAACTTCTCTTCAAGTGTTGTGGCAAACAAGAGTATAACCTCTTCTTTATTCCATCCTTGTACAACTTTAGGATTTCAACCAACCTTGGAGAGTTTTAATGAAAAGAAGAGGAAGGAGGCAAACATGGCAGCGAGGAGGTTTTGGTACCATAACAATCTTTCATTCAACTATGCAAAGTCTTATTTTTATCAGCCCATGGTGGATGCCATTGCAAGTGCTAGCCCTGGATACAAAGCCCTATCTTATAATGCACTTAGAGGGAAAGAGCTAGATGAGGAGCTTGAGTGTGTCAAGGAACAATTGGAGAGCATTAAAAGCTCATGGAAATTTATAGGTTGTACAATTATATTTGACAGTTGGACAGATTAGAGGGGTAGAACAATAATAAATTTTGTTGCAGCTTGCCCTAAAGGAACCATATTCCTAAAATCCATTGATGCATTTGCACATGTAAAAGATGCACATTTGATTTTTACATTGTTGGCTTACGTGGTGGAGGAAGTTGGGGTTGCAAATGTTGTCCAAGTAATCATGGACAATGCAACAAATTATGTGGCAGCTAGAAGGTTGCTTTGTGCCAAATATCCCACCATTTTTTGGACTCCATGCGCTAGCCATTACATAGACTTGATACTAGAGGACATTGGGAAGTTGGAGTGGGTGCAAGATGTTGTGCAAGAATGCAAGCAAATTACCAAGTATATTTATAATCGTGCTTGGGTGTTGAACCTTATAAGTGAATTCACACAAGGTGAGCTTAGTCGCCTAGTTGTAACACGGTTTGCTACAAACTTTCTTTCCTCCAAAGCCTTTTGTATGAGTACCAAGCGTTGAGAAGAATGTTTTGTAGCCAACAATGGGTGTTTTGGAAAGATAGCGTAAAACCATAAGCATTGTCTGTGAAAGCATTTGTCTTTGGTGATAGTTTGTGGGACAAAGTCACTGAGTTTGTCAACTTCACTGAGACCCTTGTGAAAGTATTGAGATTGACGGATGGAGAGAAACCTGCAATGGGATATCTTTATGAGGCATGGACAGGGCCAAAGAGGCCATCAAGACTTTCTATAAGGGAAATGAATCTAAATATCTCTCTTTATGGCAAATTATTGATTCCAGGTGGGACATGCGACTACATTCACCATTGCATGCAGTAGGAGCATATCTCAATCCGAGCTTATCCTATAATGAGGGGTCTAACATTCAAAGAGATCTCGAGGTGATGAGAGGTGTCATGATATACATTGAGAAGATGCTCCCAAATCAAGATATTCAAGACAAATTCAACAAAATACGAAATATGTACAAGGAAGCATTTGGCATGTTTGGATTCAACTCAAGTCAACGTCTCAAGGACAAGAAAATGCCTTGTAAGTGCAAATTTTTAGAACTTAGCTTCAAATTTTGCTAGTTCTTTTTTATATGTTTTGGATTGCAAATTGATAATCTTTGTTGTTATTTTTTTACAACACATTGGTGGATAGATTGTGGCACTGAGGCACCACAATTACAAAAATTTGCCATCAGAGTTCTGAGTCAAGCCTGCAGTGCTTCTTCTTGTGAGCACAATTGGTCAATGTTTGAGCACATCCACAACAAAAAGAAAAACAAGTTGGAGCATGAGAGGTTGGAGAAGTTGTTTTTTATCTACTACAACCATCGAATGCTCACAAAACAAGTGCAACCAAAGGATACAAATCCAATTTTATTGGATACTATTGATTTAGAGTTTGATTGGGTTGTGAAGGAGTCCCTTGATTTGAGTTGGCTTGATGAAGAGACAGAGGATCTCTCTAGTTTTCCATCTCAAATGGAGACTCCAAATACACCTTCCTCACAATTGCTTCAGCCTTCCGATGTTGGCACTAGCTCCACGAGAGCTTATTGTAAGCGTTGTTGTCCATGAGTGACGAGACTCAAGATTGTTTTGAGACAATCATTTATCATTTATGACATATGTATTTGAATTTTGAACTTGCTGCCATTTTTGATTTTAATTATGGAATCATGATTCCTTTTCTTATTCAGTGTCTTAATGTTTTGCTTACAAAAATCGAATATGTTATGTTGTACTTGTCATTAGTTTCTTTTTTGTGCTTAAAATTGACCATATTTTAAGTTTTTTGTTTTTTGTTTTTGTTTTTTGACAAGTCTTATATGGGTCGTTCTTGAGTCTTATATGAGTCGACGAGTCAATAGCCAGACGAGTCTTATACGAGTTCGAGTCATGCAACATTGCTGGAGATAATCCAATCCTTTGTTTAATATTGCATTTATATGCTTGCCATGATGAATTATTATTGTGAGGTTTGATAATATTGGTATCAATGATATTTTGAAGATATGTCAATTGTTTTCCTTTTGATTAATGTTGATACGTTGACTGGTCAATGTACCTGCTGTTATGATTAGGATGTCGATAGGGAGTTCTCGTGACTTGATTTTCCCTTCTCATGCTCGTGGTGATTTCTTGATTTTCTTCAGGTATATGATTACTTTCATGCCCAGTTGTTGCTGGGTAGATCACAAAATCTTCACTTGGTATTTCAGTTTCTGAACTGCAGCCTCTGAATGTCTTCTCTTTAATTGGATTGGGATATTTTTGAATTGTGATATTATTTGGATCAATGTTTATTCCCTTTTCCTCAACTTGGATTTCTGAAGAATGCGATGCTTCTTTTGTGATAAGTTTTTCTAATTTGTTCAGTGATTTCTTATAATTTTCAAGTTTCTTAATTTGGGTAAATAAATTTTGATTATGATTTTTTAGACGTGAATTTCTTCGTTCCTTGGATTGTCCACTTTATCATCTTTTAAACTTTTGATTTGTTCTAATAATCTTTGATTAAGGTCTTTTAAGCGAACATTTTCTTCTTCTTTATCTGATAGACTCTTATTGAGTTGATTCTCTAGACCTTCCGTTTCCTGTTCTAATTTTTGTTTCATAGCTTGGGACTTTCTAACCTGCTCAATTAATTTATGGTTGTTATATTTTAAATGAGAATTTCGTTGCCCTTTTCTGTTGATTCTCTGTAAAACATATTCTTGAGCTCTTTGTATTTTTGTTGTAATACCTTCTTGCTTTGTTGAAGTTTTGCGAATTCGTCTTCTATATTTTTTGTTTGTATTTGTATATTATCTTGATATTCTTCCACAATAAATAATTTCCCACACATCGGACAACAATGCTTGCAATTTTTAAAGTCACAGCTTAGCCAGACACCAAATTGACATATGAGACCTTGTTTTTGGGGTATGGGACTCCCTCTTGGCAGTGATTTGACTGATTATTTTACAGGTGTATAATATGGTGTATTATGAAAAAATGTTAAATTCAGTAAGAGCATATAGCCTGTCCCCATTAAAAACTCGCGTGAATATCTCCAAAATTTTAAAACTGCAGAAAACTACATTTACATGATGTCCATAGGCAAGAGCTGCCCATACATAGTATCTTTCGTCAAAATAATAACAGGAAAAAAACTTAAAAAGCTATAAGCTGTTCCTATTGTCCTTTACTAGCTTATGACTTTGGCTATGGAATAGAGATCTGTAACAGCAGAAACAAATGATTATGACATAGTTGATTTTAAAGTCGCAGCTTAGCCAGGCACCAAATTGATATATGAGGCCTTGCTTGTGGAGCATGGGACTCCCTCTTGGCAGTGATTTGACTGTTTATTTTACAGGTGCATAATATGGTGTTTTTTCTCCTGGAAAAATTCATGAACTTTTATATGAAAAAATGTTAAATTCAGTAAGAGCATATAGCTTGTCCCCACTAAAAACTGGGTTGAATATCTCCAATAATTCAAAACTGCAGAAAACTACATTTACATAATGTCCATAGGCAAGAGCTGCCCGTACATAGTATCTTTCATCAAAATAAGCAGAGTATCTTTCATCAAAATAATAACAGAAAACAAAGCTATAAGCTGTTCCTATTGTCCTGTACTATCTTATGACTTTGGCTATGGAAAAGAGAGGTCTGTCACAGCAGAAACAAATGATTATGACATAGTTGACTTTTAGGTACATAGGGATCTTATGGAAGCTGGAATAGATGCCCTTTCTTTCTCTTCATTAATCTCCCATTTACTCTCCGATAGCTCCAGTGCTTTTTTGGAAAGTGTGTCTGCTTTGATGTTGAGCTCTGTGTAGATGTGTGCATATGAGATGGCTTAGAAGAAACATTCCATATTCTTTTCCTGATTGAACAAAGGTCTGAATATTAAGTTCTGCATGCCCTATTATATCATATATGACCAGTTTTGAATCCCCCGACACTTGGATGTTAGCGATGTCTCTTTCCTTTGTCATTCTTGTCATAATTGATAATGCCTTCCATTGAGCAATAATATTTGTGCTGTCCCCTCAATCAGCACTGAAATATATCTTGTGATTGGCTGTTATGTATATCACTCATTCTGCCCCGCATCTTCCTGGTCTCCCTTGGCATTTACTATCCAAAAAGGCCCATGGCTGGAACTTGTCAACTTCTAGTTCTCCTATCTTCCTTGGTGTATTCAATTTTGGTGACTGCTTGTGTTCACCAAAGGAGGGTGTTTGTTACCTTCTAAGATGCTAGCATTTCACTCTAGCCAAATGACCTATGCTATTATAAGAGGAATAGCTCAGTGGTCATTTGCCAGACGCTAATACATTTATCTTATCTTATCTAAACTGTTTTAGTAATTTTTCTTCAAACCATTTCTTCACATGGTCCATTAACATATCCTCATTCCATCTGCTCTTTCCTTCTGCTAAAATTTAAAACCATTATAGATCCCCATACTTTGTAAAATTTTATTGAATCAGGAAGTGGACAATGTCTTCATTTTTTTTACACAAACTAGATATACTCAGCCCTTGCTTAGCTCTTTTCTGAAGTACTTCCTCAAACATTGCGTTGTGACCTAATTTTGCAGTGCAATTGCCATTTGATGGGTTCTTGTACCTGTGACAACCTTTTTGTAAAACCCTTCCACTTTTCTTCACGATTACCTTCAATTCAATGAACACTGCCTTTTTTCAACCCTGCTGTATCTGCTATGCAGGGAAACCCAAATTGATCAGTCTGTTTATGAGGTCTTGTGAGAGTTTATAATGCCCAACACACCTGATCCACAGGTCAAGTGCCATCCTTATCTTTTCACTATCATCCACTCTCCAGGCTAGCCAATTTCCTATGAGAGAGACTGTACTAGGGCTTTCCATATATTGAGGCTTTTTCTAAGGATTTTAGGCCTTTATCCAATATTCGAAGGTCATTGGTTGCAGATATTTTTGTAGAATTACATTGTGCCAGAGGCCTTGACAGTTTTAGCACACTCCACATACTTTTGCAGCAAAAGCCTGCTCAAAGAAATGAATCAAAGCTATTTATATGAAAGTGCCTGGCAAGCCCTTCACAATGGAAATGAATTCCAAAACAGGATTTGTTATTAATGATATTATATAAACTTTACAGTCTAAAGTTTCTAAACCATTAATTCCTAACGTTTCATAAGTGCTGAATGCAGATCTGAGGGACACATCCAGTGGATAGAGCTGAAAAAAATTAATAGAACTGTATCTGTACATATGGCTTTCTTTGTCATTCTATCTAGATTCTATATATAAGCCTAACCCAGCAGTAATCTGAACAGTTTGTATTTTTGCTTTACACCGTGCATCTAGGTGAGTGACTGATTTTTTCTGAAGGGTGAATGCAGGAGATCATTGCTGCAAAGGATTTGGAGACGCAAAATAATACACGTTGGTTGGCATCAGTCTACTTCAAGAACAGTATAAATCGATATTGGAGGCAGAGGCGAGATTCTCTGTAAGATTTCTTGTACATACATGCCTCTTTGTGATTGGTTCTACTTACATTTCTTTTTGAAGACATCTGATCCTGCAATTACTGTCATGTGTTGAGCATGAATTATTAAAGGGCATACATCTGTGAGACTGGATTCTACTTTGTTACGTAAGGCATTGCATTGTGCTTACATGTGAATCAAGATATTGCTTTTGCTTTAAAAGATTCTTGTGAGGACTCTAATTATTTTCCCTACATTTTACTTTTAGCCTGCCAAGTGATTATTGATTTGATGGTTTAAGATAAGATAATACAACTTTATTAATGTCCAACAAGTGACCACATAAGTAGGTCAACTGGATTAAAGGATACATCCAGTTTGAATACATTGTGGGAATGCAAAAAACAGCTCTATATAATCAGAGAAAGAAAATTACAAGAAAACTGAATTTATAGTCTGGGTAAATATCTGACAAGACCAATGTTACATGACTCGTACTTGTATAAGATTCGTCTGGCTATTGACTTAGTGACCCGTATAAGACTTGGGAATGACCCGTATAAGACTCGGGAAAATACAGAAAAAACTTAAAAAAATACGATCTCCAAAGAAAAAAAGAAAAATAAAAAAGATACGAATTTTTAGTGGTTCCACGGGTCTTATGTGGGTCCTATGCGATTCTTCATGGGTTCAATATGCGTAGACGGGTTCTATGCGGGTTTGGATCAGTATGGGTAGAGACCACGGATCCTATGCGAGTGACCTGTCTCACAATAGAACCCGTCAAGACTGGCAGTTCTTATAAGAGTCGTGCAACAAGGGACAAGACTAAGTACTAAGTCTAGCTAAGGCCTTAAAGAAGGTTTATAATATATATAACAAAATCATAGGCATGGTGATACAAAATGAGTGTCCAAGGTAGGAGTTGGACAACTCAGTATTAGTCAATAAGCATACAGAGAAATATCTGAAGATGAACCCAATGAGATCTAAGTCTCTTGGAGTTGATGACTGATGGCTAGGGAAGTGACGTTGGTTGCATTAGCTTATTGTCTGAGTCCTTGAGTACCATAAGGTAATCTGGTTGTAACCCATGGGGGATGTAAGAGAGAGGAATCTTAGTTCTCCTACCATTCGAGGTCAATGGGAAGAAACTTTGAATAAAATTATTGTACAAAATTGAAATGATCTGCACCCACAACCAGTTTACAATTTTTGCAAATGTTTATCAAGCCCAAGCCACATGTTTTGGCATACTGATATACATTTTTCATGCATTCATTGGAAACATTAAAGAGTGCTTCTACTATCAGCTAATACAATGAACAACAAATAGGCACACCCAGATTTAGACACAATGATTTTTGGTCAAGATGACCTTGGAAAAACCCCACTGCCTCTTGGGGAAAACCAGTGCTGGAGAAAGCTTTTTTTTTTTGCTTCTTTAAAGAAATTAGGACAACAAAATACAAGAAGAGTATGACTTATATCTTCCCTTAGCTGGTTCTCAGAGGTTCCTTCTATACTGAAATTTGTGACTGATGTTACCTTCTCACAGTCCTCTCCTTCCAGCAAAGACCACAGCCCCTTATCAACTCTCTGAGCATAGGAATCGAGCCACCAAATTGAATCCTTCTTCCAGGAAACTCGGGTTCTTCACTGCTAGTATACACAGGTGTTTTTGATGACAGTTCTCACCCAAATCTGAATCAATAAGCACTCAGAAAAAACACTTAGAAGACTGCCCAGAATTTACGTTGAGGCTAGCTCAGACTGGCCCGAAATCTGAATAGTACAGGCCCAAAATTTTTGACCTTCTAGTGGCTGACTGTAACGTGAAATAACTGCTGCCTATACGCTGGCTGAAACTCGACCTGTATGCAAGTGACTGAAGCAGCTACAGTAATTCGTGCCCTCCTTATGTCTTCAGCTTGACCTCCCAGAAGTTCAATTTACTGTAGCCTTAGTTCTTTAGCCTCTGCTGTACGATTTCTTTACAAAGCCCTCATCCTTTCTCAAGCTGCTCTCTTCTTCTCAATGTACTCATGAGAACAAATGATCTCTTACTCCTTTTTTCTCCCTTTTGTCTTCTTCATAACATGGAAACCCTATCCCTAAGATCTATTGGTTCAGATTTGATCTCAAACCATTAGATCAAGGGTGGAGATGAGTTCCCTACTTGACCCCTCCTCCTGTGGTCCCCTTTTATATTAATGAGCCTCCCTGGTACTTTTAATGTTTTTAGTACCATGATCACTTTTTCCTCATAAAGTCACTTTAATAAAAAAAATGTACTTAGTACTTTTTCACTTAAAGTGACTTTTAAAACACATGTGATTTTAATAATAAAGTACCTAGTACATCTCCACATAAAAATTACATTGGCCCCCTTGATATTAATAAACTCATAATATCACTTAGACAAAAGGTGATTTATGTGTCTCCCTAGGCAAAAAGGAGAAAGGCCTAGGAAACACCCCCTTGATACATTTTCAACAACTATGACTGCGTCGTTGGGTCCTTGAGGCAATTTGATGGGCAAGAGGTGCTGTGCCCTGGATTCGTCTAGAGTTGAACCCTTTGTCACTATGAGGACGTGATTGGATGTATGGTCCCGCACCTCTGAAACAGTCTCAAACATATTGGTCAATCCTTTGGGAGGGGGGCTGAGAGGAGACTCAAAGTCACCACTTTTAGTTTATGCTCTAAAGTACTCTGGAACTCAGCCTATCTTTTGTTGCTTTGAACTGATGGAGGGGCATGAAAGTATGAGGGGATGTATTTGGTTCGCTTAAGGTGAGGGGGTGTGGAGCGTGCAAGAGGTGAGATCTGTGACTGGAAATCTCCCTGATGAAAAGAGCCAGGCACCTCAGTTCATTTCGATCGGATCACCTTTATTGTAAGAGAGTTCTTGATGTGTGATTTAACATCTCTCTGATTCTATCAAAAGTAATCAACCATTTTCAATTTGGATTGGATCAAGAAAAAGTTTTTTTCTTTTTTTTTTTTTTGTTAATTTTAATTTTGGGACAGAAACCCCTCTAGGTGCCAAGATGACCTACATGTCAAGTTGGCCCTGCTCCAATGAACGTGTCTATTTGCACCCTCTCTGAACTATATAAATAGAGGGAGAGAGAGCTCATTTGGACACACATACTTGATGATTTGTGATCTGAAATATCGCAGAGTGGGCAGAGAAGAAGTGGAGGGCCGAAGTCTGAAAGAAAGAAGTTCTTCTTGAGCTGGGGCTTGTGGAAGATTTGCCTTGGCACATTTCTTGTTGCTGGTCTCTTACTGAGGAATATGCTGAAAGGAAAGAAGGCTTGTCTTGGCATCTAGAGGTGGAAATTTTCTGTCGTCATAGGTCTTGGATATCTCATTTGATCTGAATATATAAGAAGATAATTTTTCTGTGTTTTCCCCTTGGAGGGGTTTTGCCCTGGCTTGGAGCCTATATCTTGTGTTCAGTGTTTTTCTGTGATCTTCATGTTTGAATTTTGGTAATTGTTTGATGAAAGAAACAAAATAAAATTAATAAGAAGCCAAAAATATTCACAAGCAAGCCTGAAAGCTAACAAGTATCCTCAGATCTACTGGTTCAGATTTAATCTCAAACCATTAGATCAAGGGTGGAGCTGAGTCCCCTACTTGACCCCTCCTCATGTGGTCCCCTTTTCTATTAATATGCCTCCCTAGTACTTTTAATGTTCTTAGTACCATGATCACTTTTTCCTCATAAAGTCACTTTAATAAAAAATGTGTACTTAGTACTTTTGCACAAGTGACTTTTAAAACACATGTGACTTTAATAATAAAGTACCTAGTACATCCATAGTTTTTAAAACCGGAACCGGTGACCGGACCGGTCCACCTAATGAACCGGTTTACCGACCGGAACCGGTCTAACCGGGACTGGTTTGGTCTAAATGAACCAGTTTTAAAAAAAAAACATTAAATAATTAATTTTTAATGAAACAAAACTATTTTTAAGATGTAAAACCATGATTCCAAGCCAATAGAGACAAAATATGCAAAGTTTGCTGATTTATATACCATGTAAAGGCGAATATATCAAAATGGCACTGAGTGCAATACATATCATCGACAAAATAGCAAAATACATAAGAAATAAGGCTCTAAATGGCCTGTAAAGTCCAAAAACAATGCTGCAAGCTATGAGGCCATTGGCCTTCAGTCCTACTACGAGTCTACAGTGTACACACGATCAATTATCAAGTTCATCACCACTACTAGACACAGGATCATCATCAGGAGCTACATAGACATTATCTGGTTCAGAGTCTGAGGATGCCTCAGCCTGATTTGCAACCTTAGTATCAATGCCACTAATGACAATAGAAGTGGACCTAATGGAAGCATGAGTTTGTCGACCTGCACGACTAGTGCCTTGCATTGGTTCTTTGCCTTTCCTTGATGCCGCTACTGATCCTGGTTCTGATGCCGCCACATAATCTGCCTCATCCTCCGTAAAGCCATGTCGATATCAAAATTAGCCTCAAACACAGGATCTTCAGTCTCCTCCACCTATTCTGATGTTGGATCAATATCGTCCAACACAATGGGATCTAGATTAGGTGTTTTACTCATCATTTGGTTCCTCCTCAGTCGAAGGTTGTATTGCACGAAAACAAGATCATTTAACCGTTTTTGTTCCAAACGGTTTCTCTTCTTCGTGTGTATGTGCTCAAAAACAGACCAATTGCGCTCACACCTTGAAGCACTGCAAGTTTGACTGAAGACTCTAATTGCAAACCTTTGCAATTGAGGACACTGGCCACCAAATGACTCCCACCAATGTGCTGCAAAGAAAAAAGACATTAATTAGTAACATAGTTTATAATTTGAATTGTAAAGAACGTAAACAATTTTAACTTGAAAAGAAAAACAAAATGGAAATTGGAATTGCTTACCTGGTTGGTCCACATCTCTTGCCATCTTTGCCAAGTTTTTGCCAAAAGTACCACTTGCCATGTTGAAAACAGTAAGCTGTCTATGTATTTCCAACTGGTCTGCATGGCTAGGGACCATGCGCTCCAAGCAATCAATCAATCCAGCTCTGACCTTCCCATCATGCAGATCTCCTAGCCGATTTTTATAGTGATACTTTGGGTTCAAAAAATACCCAGCTACATGTATAGGACGATGGAGTTGATTGTTTCATCTGTTATCAATGATCTCCCATATACGGCCATATTTAGCTAATCTGTCCTTGTAAGCTACTCGTATCTGCTCCTATGCCTGATCCATAGCCTCATAAATGTAGCCCATGGCCAATTTTTCCCCATCCACCAAACTTAGCACCTTAACAAGGGGCTCGGTAATTTTCACAACCTCTAGAGACCTTTTCCAAAAATAAGTGTCTAACACTTTCTTTTTGGTGTCTTTTCCATCTGGTCTACGAGCCCACCGAGATTCAGACCATTCTTCAGAGGAAAACATTTTCTGCAAGTTTTTATGTTGACTATTGAGACATTGCAACATGAGGAAGTGAGTTGCAAATCTTGTAATTGCAGGCCTAATAAGCTCTCTGCCCCCAGTGTGTTTCCTCATTAGGCTCAATACCCATGAGTGGTTGTAAATGTATTTTGTAATGCACTTGGCATGCTCTATAATGTTTTTTACCCACTCCACTTTGCCTATATCCTCAAGCATGAGGTCTATGCAATGTGCAGCACATGGAGACCAAAATATGGTCTTATATTTGGTCTCAAGCATCTTTCCAGCAAGAACATAGTTTGAGGCATTATCAGTGATGACCTGCACAACATGCTGCTCCCCAACTTCCTGAATAATGTTATCCAAAGGCTCAAATAGAAGGGTTGCATCCTTTACCTTATCAGATGCATCAACTAATTTCAAAAACATGGTTCCTTGAGGGCAAGAAACAAGGAAATTAATGATAGTGCGGTTCTTTCCATCGGTCCATCCATCTGACATAATGGAACAACTTGTTTTGAACCATGAATCTTTAAACTCAACCAAATGCTCATCAATGGAAGATATCTCTTTGTGCAAATGAGCTCCCCTCAAATCATGCATACTAGGGCCTTTGAAGTCCTTTCCTGCAGCTATAACAGAGTCCCACATAGCTTGGTAATAAGGTGAGCGAGCAACATTAAATGGGATATCTGAATCATACCACCATCTAGCAATGTATTGATGAGAAGTTTCTTTGCATTGTCTTTTCCAATGTTGATCCAAAGTGGGTTGAGAACTTGGCTGGGATGAAGTGGGATTAGAAGAGGCTATGTTGGCAGAAGATGAGAAATAACTTTGGATGTTTGTTCTCTTTATTCCTTTTGATGGTTGGCCAACAGAAGGATAAACATAATGAAAGGGGTCATTGGTGGAAGGGATAGAAGAGGAGTCTTGAATCTCATAATCATCATACCCACTCTCTTTCATGGCTTCTAATAATTCCCTCTTCCTTGCAATGTCATCTTGGATGGCCTTCTCCCTAGCCTTATCCTCATAGAATTTTTCAAGCTTGGAAATGTATTCTGCCCTAATAGGACCTAACAGTGCATTTGGTGCATCACATGGCTTTACTTGGTCTCTTATCCCAACCAAGTGTTGTTTCAACCTAAGAATACCCCCACCTCCAATAGATTTATGGCATAATTTGCATATCATTTTTCCATCAATTACATCACAATGAGCCCATGCACTGTCCTTTCCTTTTGGAGCCATGTTTGCTTGAAATAATAACAATTTGCAAAGAAATCTGCCATTTAAAAAAAAAATTGCAGCTAAGGAACATGGAAAACCAATGATAAATGTAGGAAAAAAATGCACATGCAAGCTACAAAATTTGATAGCATAGAGCTAGAGAGTTCATAGCATAGATGATAGGTCATTGAAGTGAGAAGTTTATAGCACATAAAAAAGAATAATTCATGGACATCAGACTCAAATGAAGAATTTTCAAGTGCAAATCCTTACCTGGAAATGCAAACTAGCTTCCTTAGCCTCCTCTTGAAGATGGCAACTCCACTGACAGCTACACGCTATCTCCAAAATAGCTCCAACTCCAACTCCAAGATGACTGCTTCAGCAAAATCTCAACACTCTCCAAGCTCACAAACAAACTCACAAACACTTGCAAACACTCCAAATCAGTTGTGTGAGACAAATGAGAGTGAGAGGGGCCTCTTATAGGCTTGGAGAGTGTGTTTTTGGAGGGAAAACACCCTTAGTTTCCCCCCAAAACCCCTAAACCACAATGAAGAGTATGCTTTTTGCAAGTTTCGGTGGGCATGCCTAAAATCGGCCAGTTTGATACAAACCGGCCGGTTCCGTCCTAAACCGGCCGGTTTTTCACCGGTTAGGGCAAAAAATGGGTGAATAGGCCTTTCCAACCGGGTTTTTTTGCCGGTTTAGACCGGCGGCCTTGCTAACCGGCTGGTTAGGCCGGTAACCGGTTTTGAAAACTATGAGTACATCTCCACTTAAAAATTACATTGGCCCCCTTGATATTAATAAACTCATAATATCACTTAGACAAAAGGTGATTTATGTGTCTCCCTAGGCAAAAAGGAGAAAGGCCTAGGAAACACCCCCTTGGTACATTTTCAACAACTATGACTGCGTCGTTGGGTCCTGGAGGCAATTTGATGGGGAAGAGGTGCCATGCCCTGGATTCGTCTAGAGTTGAACCCTTTGTCACTATGAGGACGTGATTAGATGTATGGTCCTGCACCTTTGAGCCAGTCTCAAACATATTGGTCAATCATTTGGGAGGGGGGTTGAGAGGAGACTTGAAGTCACCACTTTAAGTTTATGGTCTAAAGTACTCTCGAACTCAGTCTATTTGTTGTTGCTTTGAACTGATGGAGGGGCATGATAGTATGAGGGGATCTATTTGGTTTGCTTAAGGTGGGGGGGTGTGGAGCGTGCAAGAGGTGAGATCTGTGACTGGAAATCTCCCTAGTGAAAAGAGCTAGGCACCTCAGTTCATTTGGATCGGATCACTTTATTGTAAGAGAGTTCTTGATGTGTGATTTAACGTCTCTCTGATGGCTCTAGATTCTCTCAAAAGCAATTAACCATTTTCAATTTGGATTGGATCAAGAAAAAGTTTTTTTTTTTTTTAATTGTAATTTTGGTACAAAAACCCCTCTAGGTGCCAGGATGACCTACATGTCAAGTTGGCCCTGCTCCAATGGGCGTGTCTATTCACACCCTCTCTGAACTATATAAATATAGGGAGATAGAGCTCATTTGGACACACATACTTGATGATTTGTGATCTGAAATATCGCAGAGTGGGCAGAGAAGAAGTGGAGGGCTGAAGTCTGAAAGAAAGAAGTTCTTCTTGAGCTAGGGTTTGTGGAAAATTTGCCTTGGCACATTTCTTGTTGCTGGTCTCTGACTGAGGAATATGCTGAAAGGAAAGAAGGCTTGTCTTGGCATCTAGAGGTGAAAATTTTCTGTCGTCATAGGTCTTGGATATCTCATTTGATTTGAATCTATAAGAAGATAATTTTTTTGGGTTTTCCCCTTGGAGGGGTTTTGCCCAAGCTTGGAGCCTATATCTTATGTTCAGTGTTTTTCTGTGATCTCCATGTTTGAATTTTGGTAATTGTTTGATGAAAGAAACAAAATAAAATTAATAAGAAGCCAAAAATATTCACAAGCAAGCTTGAAAGCTAACACATATCCTCTAAGATCTACTGGTTCATATTTAATCTCAAACCATTAGATCAAGTGTGGAGATGAGTCCCCTACTTGACCCCTCCTCATGTGGTCCCCTTTTCTATTAATGAGCCTCCCTAGTACTTTTAATGTTTTTAGTACCATGATCACTTTTTCCTCATAAAGTCACTTTAATAAAAAAAGGGAACTTAGTACTTTTTCACTTAAAGTGATTTTTAAAACACATGTGATTTTAATAATAAAGTACCTAGTACGTCTCCACATAAAAATTACATTGGCCCCCTTGATATTAATAAACTCATAATATCACTTAGACAAGAGGTGATTTATGTGTCTCCCTAGGCAAAAGGAGAAAGGTCTAGGAAACACCCCCTTGGTACATTTTCAACAACTATGACTGCGTCGTTGGGTCCTTGAGGCAATTTGATGGGCAAGAGGTGCCGTGCCATGGATTCGTCTAGAGTTGAACCCTTTGTCACTATGAGGACGTGATTGGATGTATGGTCCTGCACCTCTGAACCAGTCTCAAACATATTGGTCAATCCTTTGGGAGGGGGGTTAAGAGGAGACTCGAAGTCACCACTTTAAGTTTATGGTCTAAAGTACTCTGGAACTCAGCCTATCCTTTGTTGCTTTGAACTGATGGAGGGGCATGAAAGTATGAGGGAATCTATTTGGTTCGCTTAAGGTGGGGGGGTGTGGAGCGTGCAAGAGGTGAGATCTGTGACTGGAAATCTCCCTGATGAAAAGATCTAGGCACCTCAGTTCATTTGAATCGGATCACTTTATAATAAGAGAGTTCTTAACTTCTTGATGTGTGATTTAACGTCTCTCTGATGGCTTTAGATTCTCTCAAAAGCAATCAACCATTTTCAATTTGGATTGGATCAAGAAAAAGTTTTTGTTTGTTTGTTTGTTAATTAATGTTTCTTTCTTAAATTGTAATTTTGAGACAGAAACCCCTTTAGGTGCCAAGATGACCTACATGTCAAGTTGGCCCTGCTCTAATGGACGTGTCTATTCGCACCCTCTCTGAACTATATAAATATAGGGAGATAGCGCTCATTTTGACAAACATACTTGATGATTTGTGATCTGAAATATCGCAGAGTGGGCAGAGAAGAAGTGGAGGGCCGAAGTCTGAAAAAAAGTTCTTCTTGAGCTAGGGTTTGTGGAAGATTTGCCTTGGCACATTTCTTGTTGCTGGTCTCTTACTGAGGAATATGCTGAAAGCAAAGAAGGTCCTGGCATCTAGAGGTGGAAATTTTCTGTCGTCATAGGTCTTGGATATCTCGTTTGATCTGAATCTGTAAGAAGTTAATTTTTCTGGGTTTTCCTCTTGGAGGGGTTTTGCCTTGGCTTGGAGCCTATATCTTGTGTTCAGTGTTTTTCTGTGATCTTCATGTTTGAATTTTGGTAATTGTTTGATGAAAGAAACAAAACAAAATTAATAAGAAGCAAAAAATATTCACAAGCAAGCCTGAAAGCAAACACATATCGTCTTAACTGCTCATTTCTTTTCCCCTAGACCATACACATGATGTGTATGGATTATCACACCCAAAAATAACTAGTAACTAATGTATATTGTTCATTTATAAATCTAACAGCCTTTGTATATTTGCTTGCTTGAATGTATCTGTAATGCTCAGGGTGCAAATGAAGACAGTGATATGTAAATTAAGTATAAGATCTAGCTTGATATTTAGATAGCTTATACATGTATGCTGCTGATTCAATTTATACATTTTGACATGATTTGGTTGAGCATAATTTTTAATGAATTAGTGTTATTAGTGAATATGGCACAATTCAACTCAGTGGGCAAGTTTATGATTACTCAATTTTGTACACTAAGGCTTGCTAAAGCACAAATATGCACATTTATACATGTATGCCAATAACTCAGTTTCTTAGTTGCATTGTAACCTTTAAATACTTTGCCTGATGATATTGGTTCTGACAGTTCCATTGTTGTGGTGTCTGGAATAGAGGTATAAGCAGTTCAGAGAAACCATATTTGCGAAAGAAACTTTTGGAACTCATACGGGAGGAAAATCTTCAGGTCAGTTTGGTTCCTCTTATATCAGTTCATAGCTTTTAGTCCTTTATTTGAGAAAAGCAAGTTCCATGTGATGCAATATGACTTGTATATCCATATCCACTATGTGGTTAACATCATACTTACCGTATAAATTTAGTAGTCTTCAGACGTCAGTGCAAAATAGACAAGGTCAATACATGAATGATGCCCAGCAAGAAAATTTTGTAATTCCCCTCACTCCCTGCCGACCCTTCCCATCAACATATATCTATATATATATATATAGATATATATGAAAATTTGTTATATGTAATAAAATTATTACATAGGTTGTTCTACTGACTGTATTTCCCATTTTATCGTACATGTGTATATTAAATAGTTTGCAATTTGAAAGAACATTAAAAGCAGTAACTATCTTTCAAGTAGGGTCATAATAGTTTATAAGAGGTTGAAAGCTTTGTCACAATTGGCACAAGAGAGATTGTTGGGGACATTCTGTTGAAAATGGTTGTTATTGATGTCAAAGGCTGTCCAAATGGAAGAGTAAGTTACATAGTCAAATAACGTATTTCAAGCCTCTTAAAAATATTGTTTCTGGACTTTTTGATGCCCCATTTAGATCTATTTTTTGAATGCATTTTTACTCCAATTACATACCTCAAACAGGAACATAATATATCTGGTGGAAAGATGATTTTGAGGCCTTCACGGTTGAGGATAAATTATTTTTTTAATATTCATCATACAATCTAACAAGTCATCCCAACCATTGCACAAGTTGGCCTAGGTTGTGGGCAAGTCGGCCATGCTTTTGGGGTCAAGCGCACTATATATAGGCGCTATGTGGAGGAATCTAGGACTCGCTCGCTCAAGTCAATTCGGGTTTGTCTAAGCAAGTGAAGGAGCAGTTTTGAGATTCATAGCTCATGAACCAAGTGAAGTGAAGCTAAGGTGGAGAGGTTTTTTGTGGGAAGAGTGTTTGGCACTCTTTAGGAAGGTGTTTGGTCTTGGTTAGAAGGTGAGTTGTAGAGCTGTTCTAGAGGCTGAGTTTTAGCCTTGTTGAAGGCAATTTTTAGCCCTGTTAAAGGCTGAACTTCAATATTGTTGAGGTTGAGTTTCAGGTCTGTTATTGGGGCCGAATTTGGTGTTTGAAGGTCGAGTTTAGGCCTAGTTTGAAGGCAGAGTCTTGGAATTTTGAAGGCTGAGTTTAGGCCTTGTTTGAAAGCTGGTTTCTGGTGTGTTGAAGGCCGAGTTTAAGTTTCGTTTGTCGCTGAAGTTGCAGTCCTATTATAGACCAAGTTCTGGTCCGATCTTTGTGGTCAAGCTCTATTGGAGAACTGTTGCAGGGATCTTTGGAGGCTGTGTTTGGTTGACTAAGGCATTGTTAAGGGAGTTGTTAGCTGAAGTAGTTGAGATGTTAAGGTGATGATAGGGCCAAGCTCCATTGTGGACATAGTTGCAGTAAGAATAGGGCTATTATGGACAATTTTTGTGATAGGCATGTGGGCTGCATAAGGTGAGCATTTAGTGCAAAGGTTGATAGGCCCAGGAAGCCGACCTTCAAGATTGTAAAGACCTGTTTGGTTCCAAGTGCATTGAAAAACCCTACGTAGTAGAAAGAAATCTACAATGCTGAGTACAATTTGCTAGGTGGGAAGACCACCTCTTTGAAAATATAATAAGCCTAAGCAATGACAATTGAACAATGAACAACAAGAGTTGAGGAAATTGAAGTGCCAGATGGGAAGACCTCTTTTTGATGAAATACAAAGAACTGACATGTAGGAGATCAAATCTAAAGAGCCAAGTCAAGAAGCCCAATTGAAGAGACGAAAGTTAAGGTGTACAAGTCAAGTGGTTGTGATCAAGCTTGTAGGCGCTGTTGTCCTCGCAAATTGCACACCCAAGACTTGTGGGAAAAATCCTCAACCCCACAGTGTTCTTTGTGGCAATGCTCAAAGAAGGTGTTGTCACCTAATCCCAACTCTCCTTGTCTAGGCTCTCTCCTAGCGAAGCCAAGGGGGTAGACCCTAAGGAAGACTTGTTAAATCTAACAAGTTCTAGGAAAAAGTTAGTAAACCAATTAGGCATTCACCATTTAAATAACTTGAAATATAACTTGAAAATTTATGACAGGGAGCTCACTCTCATTTCCCTTGGAGGTCTCCCTCGTGAATGGCATGTGTTCAACACTACTATCCTCAACAATGACAGGATTCCAGGTTTTGATAAATTGTTGACTAGATGTACTCAAGAAGAGACAAAGATGATGGAGAGGACATACCTTCAAATAGAAATGATCCTACTGCATTCTCCACTCATGCTACAAGAAAGAACAATGCAGGTTCAAAGAAGCAATGTCAAGGAAGACCGTGTTGAAGAAAAGGGTAACTTTCACATCTAAGGAATCATAACCAAACCCTACTTATGCAAATTAAGAAGCTTAAAAGTGGCAAGAAGTCACTAAATAACAAATTAGAACAACTTACTCAAGAAGAAGTATTGAAGTCTTCATTCGTAATAGTCCAGGTCAAAGATAAAGGAACAAATACCGATCTAGTGAATATCAAAACTCAAGAAGAGGATAAATCAATTGAAGTGAAGATGTACTCAGAATTTGCAGTCAATTGAAGTGAAGTTGTACTCAAAATTTGCAGTGCAAACAACAAAAAATTCAAGTGAAGATCTCACAAATAATAAAGCAATTTCAACTTGAAAGAAATCAGATACCCCCAATAAAACAAGAAATCACCACAAACAAATTAGGGCATGATCAAACCGCAATAACTCCTTATCAACTTCCAAATCACAAGAGTAGACAACGAAGTCCGTCTACATATTTGAACCATTCAGAAAGGAAGATTTATGTTCCAAGGAATACTGAAGTTTGCAGAATCCAGTCTTATGATAACAATTCGTTACAAATTTCCATTGATTGGAAGATTCCACAGAAGATCAATTTTGGATGGTCAAATCCATTATCAGTCCAACAATTTTGTTTATTACTTAGAGGATCATATCGTCTTGTATCAGTGAAGATGAAAGTTCTAAGACAAGAAGATATATGAAACGGGAAAAGAGATCTGACCCTTTCATCATTAAGCTTTGAGGACAAAGCTTTATGAAGAGAGAGGCAATGTTTTGAATATAATTCATCATGCCATGTGTTGGATCTCTAACACCCGTGGGAATTTGGAGAAATCGAGACATGGGTTTTGTTCCTTTTGTTTTGTAGACCATTTTTGAGATATTACATGTCAAATTTTGTCAAAATCTTCCTTTTTTTGTGCCACTTGGAAACTTGTCTTGCCACATCATCATACCCAATTTGATGATCTCTAACGCTGTTGAGGATTTGGAAAATCTGGAACATGGGTTTTGTTCCCCTTGTTGAGTAGACCGCTTTTGACATAATGCATGCATCACTCTGCCCAACGCTGCCCCTATACTGCCCCTTGGAAACTTTGTTTGACTTGTTGACCAAGTTTGACGAAACTGTAACTAACCATTGCCACCACTGATTGGAAAAATTTAATGTGGCATGGACTCCTCTCATCAAACTAAACATTTTGAGACCAAGTTGACTTTTTGACCATTGAGACCACTTTACATTGGGAATTGTGTATTGCCTTGGGAAATGTGAAAGTTATAAAAAATGAGATTGCCATGCATGAGAGCTATTTGAGGAATACTGCACCAAAGCCAAGGCCACCTACATACTCTATAGATCACAACCATGTGGTAAAGACATAGGTGCACTAAATTGGCCCATACACTTGCAATCGTTGCTACAAAAGCAAGCTCCCATAAAACCATGAGTCCTCAAGTAAGATCACCTAAGACTTTCCAATCCTATATAGGACGAGATGCACCTAAAGTGAACAACAACGGACCGGCCATGGTTCGACCAAGATAACAAGATACATACTTAAGAAGAAGACATAGGCCCTAGGATACATAATACAAAACCTCACATAGTTGTTAAATGCTTTGACTTGTGACGTTTGGCTTATAATGGTGGTGATAAAATGTTGCAAAAGTTTTTTGTACCCCTGTGATATTTGGGGTAATAAATCCCACAATAAAACAAAATGTTGCTTAAATAACATAGATTAAATTTATAATTTTCTTGGTTAGAAATGGCTCATTGACAAAGGGTTTGCTTGGTGCTATAACCCTCAGATACAATGACACATGGTCAATACAAGAGGTTAGTCTTCTTGAATGCTATTTTCAATGCACTATAGAAGTTAAGTGGACGAATGGTTGGTTTCAGGAGACCAAGGGGTCTTTCGATATAATCGAGGTACGTGGAAGTAATGTCCATGTTCAAACCTATCTAATGCAATACTACTTGAATGGGAACCTACAAGGGTTGCTTGGACCTCCAACAAGTCGAGCTTGAAGCTCAATGAGCAGCTTCCTAAAGTCTTGGGGTATCCTTGCATGTGTTTTCCCAAACCTAGCCATAATCGGAGCACATCTCTCACCTAAAATCTCTAGGGGATTTCTTGCCTAGAAACATGTATGACCATGTTAAGTGCTATTGTGTTTGTTCAACCAAAAATATAGATGTCATTTATGCAGAAAAGTGTTATATCATTGTATCATCATTGCCGAGTCAAAGTAAATCATACGCTAATGAAAGACCATTAAAGTGAGTCTTCCAACTAATGAATCAATCCTTCAATCATCCAAATGTGTTTGCTCGAAGACACTTATTATGGCATCAATAATGCATGTGCATGTCAAATGCATTTAAGGCATCTCTTTGTAAGTGTTTGATTTCAATGCCAGGGGCATAAATATTAAAACGCACTTGTTCCCAAGTTTTTTTTTTTGTCAGCTTGGCAGGACTACATCTTCAACATGTCCGGTATATCACCTCGATTGGAGCGGAGAGTTGAACTGGGGACTTCACATCACGGAGTGCCTTAACAGCACACTCGACCACTGTCTATCCAAGACCACGTGGACTTGTTACCTAGAATTATTAAAATCACATTTTCATGTAATTTTCATGCACCATAAAATTTATTCCATTACCATGTACCATATTAAATCATATGACAATCCAGAATTCATTTACAGTGAATTAGAATGAGCTTGAAGATATATCACAGCACTGAAGAATTGAAGTAAAGGGTGAACAATGAAATAAGCTTAGATGTGTTTGTTAAAATTGGCAACTAGGGCCAAACTCCATGTGGGTCATCTTATTTACGGCAGCTGATATTTTTCTTGGATCCCTCTCATTGAGAGGTGTAGGATTGATCTAAAGATCATCCGATTCCGCTAAGTGTTCATGGAGTTATGAATTTATTTGTGTTATAAGACAATTCGTCAAGGTCGGCTAGCAACCAAATAAACCCCACATGTGCTCAACATTTTAATATAAAAGGAGATGACTTGAGAGTCATTTCACACACACTTCTATTTTGATTTCTCTCCACTTGTCTTGGGTTTTAGTGGAAGAGAAATGAAGGAGTGGAAGCCCTAGACATTGGAGGAAGAGAGGCTGCCCTAGACACACATGGAAGGCTGCCTGAGACGCAGATGGAAGGCTGCCCTAGACACACATGGAAGGTTGCCCTAGACGCAGATAGAAGGCTGCCCTAACGCAGACCAAAAACAGCCCTAACACAGGATGCCCTAATGCAATCCTAAGTTCTGAAATATAGTGCGAATTTGGAGCAAGGAAGGCTGAGGCAGGTCCGAGTTTGTGGACTGTTTTGGGTGCGGATTTTAGAGAGGAAGAGCTGCAACTCTTAGTCATTGCATGAGTCAAGAAGGATGGCTTGAGGTGACATATTGCAGCAGTCTTACCGGGCAAATCAGGCCGCAGACTAGTGGTGAGTTTCATGATTGTTTTATGCATGATATTGGGGTGTATATCTCTGTTTATAGGGACGCAGTAAGGGACTATTACAACAGCTGTTGGGAGAGAAAGGGTCTCCTAACTAGGCTGCAGTCATCTCTAAGGACAGCAAGGCAAATAGGGGTATTATTCCTATACGTTAGGCTTGTTGGTGTGCACTAACTAGTCAAGTACATGCACAGAACCCTAGGCAGAAATCAGCAGTAGCATCCAGCGAATTGAGGGCTGTCTGTGGACTGATAGTTAGATGCATGGGACAGCAAGAAACTAGTACAACAATGCTAATATATGGGACAACAAGGTACATAGTGCTGTCAAGATATATGGGACAGCAAGGTACATAGTGTTGTATAGATACACGGGACAGCTGTGACATGGCAGCAAAGGTACATGGACAGCAGTAACCATTGGGACAGCAACAGGCAACTAGTACAGCAGTGCTAATATATGGGACAGTGAGGTACATAGTGCTGTCAAGATATATGGGACAGCAAGGTGATATTGTTGTATAGATATATGGGACAAGTGTGACATGGCAGCAAAGGCACATGAACAGCAGTAAGCATTGGGACAACAACAAGACATAGTGCTGCAATAGCAATTGGGACAGAAGCAAGACATGGCGCTGCAATGGCAATTGGGACAGCAGTATGGTAAGCAAGGTGCAGCAAGCACATGGTGGCAAAACAAGGTACAACAATGGCACATGATGGTACATGATGCAGTACAGTGATGGGTACTGTCATGATTGATGAAGCATGATAAGAAGCAGCATTGTGATGATGGGTGCAGCATGGTGCAGCATGGTGAGGTGCAACATAATGATGAGATGCAGCACGATGATAGGTGGAGTCACCTTGGTGAATCAGTTGAAGCAGCATGTCTTCAACTGATCTCATGTATCATCTTCTTAGATATGATCTATGCTCTTATCTAGATAAGTCAAAGTGTTGACTTCTGTTGTAAATATACAATCTCTCTCTCCTTGTGCTGAACTATTGAAGAACATATAAGAAGAATTGATCAAGGGTTTCCCCACATTAGTGTTTGTCCCTGGCTAGCACCACATCTTGTGTCCTCTTGTCTTGGCTTGTCTTCTGCGATTTATGTTTATGTTCTATCTGTAGTTTACTTTAATGCTGATGTGATTGCTAATCTGGAAAAGATATTGAGCTAACTGTGAAAATTGAAATAATTTGCTCTAAGCATAGAACATACCTAAACTTAACAGTATTGCTATTATGAATGGTGCTTAGAAAATGCAACACTAATGCAGATTACTTTGTTACTTAATGGATTAAAATAAAAATAAATTGATACCATCATAACTGTGTGAAATATAAGCAACTATATACTCTTTATTTTTTTTTCTTTGTTTTTTTTTGATTGTTTGTTAGAAGGGGGGGAGGGGGAACCATAGTGCAATAATTGTACTTTATTTGATTTGTTCATGACCTCTTTAGCTTTTTTTTTGGCTTGATTTATCTAAGGTTTGCACTTTTCTTGTCTTCTTTTTCTTCAATTTTGACCCTTTTTTTGGTGACATTTAATGAGTTTCTGATAAGTTAGGGGGTGCTGATTTTATAATGAAATAGAGGGAACTTAACAGAAAGTGTCAAGTGTGAAGGTAATATGAATATGACTATGCTACCTTCCGTGAATTCCTAGTTATACCTAATGGCCTAGGTTAAGACACCCTTATCCAAAGGCAGTTATGCCCTGATATGGTTTAATATAGTAACGAGGGAGCATCCTTACTCAGTTATATGTTACAGTTTCCATCGAATGCCAAGTACACTTCACAAGTAAATAAAAACTCAAGTATCACTTCCAAGTAAGGGAATCCACATAGTGGAACTATACCAACTGCAGCCTGAAGTATCTTGCAGCATCATCTAGCACAACTGATCTTAAGATAGTTGGGCACCAGGAATGATATACCATTGAATCCATGAAGATTTATAAGGATAGGAATGCAGTTAATGGGATGGAGAAACAAGTCCAGGCAGCATCAATCACACCTGGGCATGTCTCTAATGAAGTCACCTGAAGGAAACACACACATAATATTATTTCTTGATTAATTTTTTCTCATTGTTATTCCAAACTTGCAACTTTGATTGGATTGTACGATCATGTGTATACCTTACTTTACAATGCATCCCATCTTAACTTGCAATTCTGCGAAACACTTATTCGTTACTATTAATTAGACAGACGCCTTTCCATCCCAGTTGAAAAATGTTGGGTTAGATTTTGGTTTCTGGTTGTGTATTTTCCCTCCTTGAATTTTCTAATTTTTCATTCTAAATTCTATGCTATGATGCAAATTATGTTTTATGTGTATTGCAGATTGCAGTTCAAATGGCTGTTTTGGTGTCAAAAATTGCACGCTTCGACTATCCAAAAGAATGGTATATGGATTTTATTATTGCTTCTGTATTTCAATTTCTCTTTTTCATTAGATTGGACTATTCGGTATTTGTTTTAAGTAAAAGTTTTCAACTTTCATTCTTTCTTCTGTTTCCATGGCAATGTCAAGGTCACTAGTTGTATAAATAATATCAGTTAGTTTGAAGTTAGAATAAAACGGTCCAGTGTGGCATCGTCTAAAGGAGTGATCTTAAATATCTTTAAACATGTCTATAAATGTTACTATGGCCAACTTATGTTGTAACATTGACACAATTTTGTGAAGCTAAAAGCTGCTATAAATAAGGTAGCTTGGCCATATTGTTTTGGAAATGAAGTTACACGGGAACCGCTCCCGAGAGATGGGAAACCCGTTCCAATGGTTCCTGCGCTCCCAGGAGCTTTGGAAATGTATGGGAACGTTACCTATTCAGTGGGAGCTTCAATGGGAGTTTGGGAAAGTTCCGGGAGCTTTGAACACTATTTTTTTTGGAGTTCTGGCGTTCCCTAGGGTTGGGGAATACAAACCTTGTAGAGAAATATGTTGAACTGCCCACAAAACATGAGCCTATGTTGAAACATTCGCAGGAAGAAAGGCCAAAGACATCTTTAACATCGATATCCTTAATTGAGAAACTAGAGCAATCTCTTGATGGTTTAAGGAAGTGTGTGGCACGTTGACGTAAGGGCGATAGCTGGGATGTCAAGCTGATGAGTATTTCTTTTGTTGTTTATGTATATATATCGCAGAAGATTGTGTGTGCATATTGCCATATTGTATGTGGCAGTCAATGCTTAAACATTAGAGTTGTTTTTTCTGTGGCAGTCAATGCTTAAACATTAGAGTTGTTTTTTCTCGTATGAATAACTAGAGAAACATGTCAGAGAACTCATAATGAACTTGACATTTTATGTATATAAAAGTGAGAGACTCAGGGAGAGAGACACCCAGAGGATATATCTATATATAAGAGAGATTATATATTTAATTTGATTTTAATATTGAGTATTTGAATCAATTAAATTTTTATTATTAATAAATTATATAATTATTTTTTTGTTTTGTTTTAATTTTAAATTTTTTTATTATATAATATTACCGCTCCCGATTAGCCATTTCCTGTAAATTTTGGGGAAACCTATAGCCGTTCTGGAAACCCATACCCAAGTTCTCAACGTTCCCACATTCCAGAAACTCATGCAACATAGCTATTTACTAATCCAATTCTAGTAGATGCCTATTTAAATTTTCATTTAACAGTTAAGTTGTTATTGTTAAATCTATAATTGTTATAGTTGACATGCTTGTGTTATAGTTTACAACTACTATCAGTTCAAGTCTGGTTATTTGTTTTATTTCATTTGGATTTATATTTCCTTCCATTATTAGATATTATTTGTTGTTTAATTTTAGAATTTTTGACCATTTTGTTGAGAAGACTATACCCAACCAGTAGCCGTATGGTGATCCACAGATAGCCAACCTCAGATTCCTTTCATCCATGCTCCCGCTAGTGTTTTGTTTCATTTAGCCTGCTCATCCAATGAAGGTGGGTCATCAAATATGATGTACACTAACCATTTTTGTATTCAAGTGCTTTCATTTAATGTTTAAGGGCATTCTTGTATGAATCATAGGTTGAATTAGATAATAGACCGCTTTTGGTTGTATTTTTGTTCACATGCTTCACCTTGGTGGTTGTCACTAGTGGAAATACTGAGAGGGGGCTGAATCAGTATTTCACTTCAATTAAGTAATTTTAAACTTCAGGGCATTAAATATCATTAGCATAAGATCAAAACATAAGTCAACATCACATCACATGAACAATACACAAGAATTTTTAGGTGGAAACCCTTCTGGGAGAAAATCCACGTAACATTTTTAATATATGTTTTGAAAATTACATCAACAGGAAGCACCAACTTCCAAGATTTACAACACCAACTGAAGGAGGCACCAACCCCCTGGTTTACAGGCTCCAACTTGAATGAAGCTCCAACTCTTTGATTTACTAGCAACCACTGGAAGGAGGCACCAACCCCCTGGTTTACAGGCTCCAACTTGAATGAAGCTCCAACTCTTTGATTTACTAGCAAGTTAGCAACCACTGGAAGGAGGCTCCAACAACCTGGATATGCACCAACCTGCCCTAGCACCACCCTGCCACCTTGAAGTGTTCTCAGGCTCCAACTTGAAAGAGACTTCACTCTCCGCCTTGCACCACCCAAACGCCCTGAAGATAGAAGATAAAAGTATAAGATAGATCAACTACCACACTACTGCACTCGCTGCACTCACTGCTTCACTTGATCGACTACTGCACTCACTGCTTCAATCACTATCCAATTGCTACTGTCAATAGAACAAACTGTCATTGCAATCAAGCTACAACTGGCAACTGCTGTTACTGCAAACAATGCAACCACTGTAACTACAAACTTTATCATAATCTTTCAAGATTTCATATGCATCCTCCTTAGTAGCTTGATCATGGAGCTCGTCTGGTTTCCAATTTGGCTAAAAAATGAGCTCAAATGCTCCCAAAAACCATTCAAAACAATTTATAAAATTAATCGTTATACAAAATGCCCCTTTTACGGTGCATTCGACACAATGGACAAATTCTGGCACTGATGCAACAAAATGCACACTGCTAGCTTGTTAACAGTATAAAAATTAGGAGTATTAAAATAAAAATAAAATCCAACCTGTCGACTCGGGTTCACACGGTGATTCAGTACCATTTGCATTGTACCATATTGCTTCAATGTTAGATTTATTATTGATCTGTTGGGTGACACCTTAAATGTGGCACATGTCCGAACCTTTTATATCATGAACATGACTTCCATTGTCCACTGAGCTGCTTGACAGCCTAACCCATGTGAACTCTCGAGTCTCGGTGTTCCTACTTATTTTGGCATGTCGTGCCAGAAATACATGTCGTTGGTCTAACGTTTTTTCACTTACAGTGTTCACACTCAATTTGGCGTGTTGTGCCAACAATGCTTGATATATCAATCTGACTCAACGACATTTATATCAACCATCCGATGTGTCAACAGGAGCCACTCGTCGTCCAATCTGAATGTTCTGTTTCCACCTACGTATTCCATCAGATCTACACTATATTATAACATTGCCTCATTTGAATGCTTGTTATCAGGCTTGCACTAAATTCTGTCAAGGGTTTAACTCTGCCTTTGCAACAATTGTGCCAACAGTATTGTGCCAATGATATGCCAGGTTGATTGTTGCAATCAAAATAGCTCAATGTTCATTCTATAGAACTGTTTTAAATAAAACAACAGTGATGAATTTGACCACGAGTGTGCAACGACAAACCAGAGACTTCAATTCGATCTACAACAACTGAATTATGATGCCCTCAAACCTTTGATTTTTTTGCTTCAGTACGCATAGTATAGAAGAGTATAAGTCCTAGCTGTTTGTATGGATTTAATGCACTTTCTTGGCAATCAGAATACCTTTAGGACTGAAGACTTGTTGATAGGAGAACAGGTAAAGCCTTTAGATTATTCATATTTTCATCACCTTATACTTGATTCTATCCGTCTTACTTGGGATCTAAATATTTGACAATAGGTCTCAAAATGTTCCCCCCGGCCCCACAGGAACTTTCACTTTATTGCACCAAATAACATCTCACTTGCAATGTTTAAAAACTCGTTGCCTGAGAGATTTTAGTGGCACAAATATATGGATTCTTTAAAGAAGATAGGCATAAATACTCAGAGTGCCTATGCTAGGCTATGTCAGGGAAGACGAAGAGCATAGATACAAACTTGGACCATAATTACATTGCAGATTAACACATTGAAATTAATCCACCACGCTTTTGAAGACCTGTACTAGAACAACGAAAGAAACAACAAAGATGCCTTCTCCTTTGCATCTTCCCTTCTTATTTCAAAGATTTTTCAATCGAATACTTGATCCAAATGATCTAGCATGCCCACTATTTATAGCCCACGGCTAGGGCTAGGGTTGGGCCAACATCATGAAATAATAAAAAAATTATTTTAATTAGCATTGACACCTTTTCATCAACCCGACTTGTCCTAAAGCATGGGGACGACTTCAATATTATATGGGCATCATGACTACACTTTGGGGCTTCACCTTTGATCAACCATATCTGTTTAACCATGGGGAGTTATGGGGCATGCCGCCTATTGTTGGAAACGCCATGACAAGGACAATCAGTTGATGATGGTCTCGTTAGCAAATTCATTGATCTTCCCGTTCATTTACCTCATCAAATGTGGGGCATTTTTTGACTTCTGCTTGGGTTGACATCACTGACAACCAAATTCCAATATTCACTTGCCCCTAAACCAATATGATCTTCCTTGAACCCTATTGAGTCAACAAAAAGAAATGAGAAGGTATGTGCCATAATATTAAAATGCGAAAGATTGGCAGGGATAAATGAAAGTGCATGGAAAAAAGCATCGGCTACCGCCCTCATTAGCCTTCTGCCAGTTTCTCGCTAATGCATGAGCTATCTAAATGAAAGGAACATTGAATATTCCAACCTTGATGAGCAATGAAACACTTCATATTTAACAGGTTAGTTATCAATCATCAAAAGCTTATAGCCCAAGCTATGTCTACAAAGAGAAAAATCAATGAAGAAAAAGGCACCCAAGAGGGGTGGTAAAAAAGGCAAAGGAAAGGGGTAACTCAGGTCCAACGATTGCTCCCTCTTCACCAAAGGATTCAAGTAAACATGAAATATGAAGTCCATAGAAATTTCTACCTTTTTGAAGAAATGCCCCTTTTGTGGAAAGAAATTTGAATGTTGGACAACCTTAAAAAATAAAAATTGGCCCTTGCCCATATTGTTAGAAAGTATTACTCTAATCAAATATCAGAATAACATTCAAATGCATATATTTGTTTCACAAATATAAAATTAAGAGGATTAACTGGCGCAATATGAAAGGAGCAATTAAAAATTACAGCTTGTGAATAATAATATCGAGAAATATTTTTTAGAGCCTAATAGAGAGATAATTCCTAACTATAAAATCATAATCAGGAGTTGATTACAGTAATTGGGGAATTAAAATATGAGAAACAATGCAATGAATAGGGAGTTTGAGATTTCAGGAAATTTTTTCAGAAGAACTTGCTAGAAAAAGACACAAAAATTTCTTGTCTAAAAGATCATAGGTGAAAAGTACTTACACAAATCAAGAAGTCAAGGGATAAGAAGTAATGCGATAAAACATAGAAGAAGAAAAACAAGATCTTGAGAAGAAATTCAACAACAATGTATTAGAGAAAGATGGAGAAAATTCTTATCTAAGGAGCCTTAATCAGAGGTTGCTTGAACACATCACGAGGTTAAAAGAGGAGAATCCAAAGAATCAAAATCTTAGGAGTAAACTTGACAAATCAAAAAACAAGGAAGAACATGTATGCCTAAGAAGCTAGAGAATGATAACAAGTGGTTATAGGGAAAGTTAGAGCAACTTATCAAGAAGGAAGCATTGATCAGTAAAGAAATATTGATTGATCCTGATTTTCAAGATGGAGTGGCCACTGTTGAGAAATCTAGGGCATCATGAATTAGGTGATTTCTCTTAATTAGTAATTGCTTGTGAGTGCCTTTTAGTTCATTAGATTAGGATCTGCTTGTTGCTTAAGTTATTAGTGTTCTTCTTCATCAAATGGCTACCAATGCATGAGCATAAATAGACAAGAGACGAAATGTAGGCTATGAGCCAGGGCCAAAAGCTCTCCTTCTTTGAGAGGTAAACCCATACAAATTCTTCTTACAAAGATTCCAATTGATGAATAGGAAGACCAAGCCCCTTGACCTATTAGCCACTCCAAGACCAAGACACAAGTCCTCTTCCACCTCTTCAATTGCTCTCTCTCGGTTTCTTCTACTTTGCATTATATGAGATCATTGTAGTCATTGAGGTCACTGTAATGATACAAACCTCTTTGTCAACAGTAACACCAAATCCCAAAGCCATACCATAGTCACTAATCTCTAAGATAATACTGAGACCTTCTTCAAACAATGACACTGAATTCTCCTTTGTTGTGAGACCGAATCACTGGGGTATAATACTGAACTATCGGTCCTTTATGGTGCGGAACCTTGACTATTTCAGAGCACCGAACTATGGTCTATATTCTCTTGTCCAAACTGTAGCACCAAGACCATTCATTTAGAGATCGAGTTTCTATTTCTGTAGTTAGCCATAAAAAGGATCATTGTTGTCTCTTTTACACCTCACCGAGTCCCATCCGAACTTGCCATTGTAATTGACTACCCGAAATTCAGAGTGTGATCCAAACTGTAATCCTTCATCAGGCCATCTGAAATCCGAACTTGTCTCTGTCATTGTCACCTGAAAAACTCAGAGAGAGATGTCCGAAAATCTCAGAGATATCCGAGTTTCTTCACTGTGGAAATGCGAAGACCCCCGCCTTGTATATATAGTTGTTGATCCATATAAATAAGCGGACCTGTGATCTCGAATCGGTGTGTCTCCAAATAGGTGAACCAACGTGAGTCGGTTACTTCATCTTGAAGCCAACATGAAGAGGAGGACTTGTGCTTGTCATTAGAGGGCTATTTGACAAACGTATTGACTCATATACATTCTTCATACATGACATTGACTCTATATGACTTTTATGACAAATCCTAAAGGTTCTCAATGGGAGCCATTTAAAATAAAATCCCTTGCTTATGAAACCCATGAAGCAAGCCTTACAATAATAATTTTATTTTCTTCTTCACATCATTTACGAAAGTCACAATTACATATCATTATGAAGACCGAACCTAGTTACACTTTTCAACAGCCACAAGCCCATTTTTCTGCGAAATGTGCCCTACCACTTATCAAATGTTTCATTGTGCATTTTGTCGCAGTTTCTCAAAAAATTTGGGGCATGGTGAAATATTGTGCCATGCACCCTTTCTCCTCGGGGTGCGGGCATGTAACAATGAAAACAATGAAATTATGAGATGGGAGAGTGAAATTTATTTTAAGCTATTAGACATCAATGTGAGTGTAGTCAATGACATGACAATTTGTCTGGATGACTAAAACATCTACTTTGTCTAACAAAGTTTGGAATCAACTATTGTAGTGAAGTGAACTCAACAGATAGGTTGGAAGAGGAATGGCCTATTGACTTCCATTTTGATTAAGTCGCCAGTGGGTAGATTATTATGAACATAATATATAAGTAATAATTAATAAATAATTAGCATATTGAAGAGACATGTCCTAAAGTACATGACTATTCATGAAGGGGCACCTTGCCTAGTATGTAAGCAAGGCTCTTATTTATAACCACAACATATCAATTGTATGTTCAAACATTCTTATATAAATATATTGTACGATAATGGATATTTACATATTTTGGATATTCTGAATATTTGTGATTATATGAACTTTTGTTCGTTACATTGGTATTAGAGCTAGTTTTCTTATCCAGACCTTTATCCACACTCTTATTAGAGCCATTCCAATTTGGCTTTTTGGCCATAAATTTATAGGGTTTTCTCTAATCTAGGTTTTTCGCCACAATTGGCCCTTGGCCATTAACATTCCAAGTTATGTTGAAAAATATTCTTCTAACTGAAATTTGTGCCATAATCAAATTTTCTATTCAATTACAGTTTTCACTATCCAACCATACATCTATTAACCACGTTCACTCTGTACAGTGCAAGTGCAATACACGATGCACTGTACAACTCATCAGCCGCACAAACAATGTCAGAGTGAATATATCATACAATTTGCTAAATTTGACCGATGATTCCCCATACATCCACCACTGTGTTGTTTCCAACTGCGCCCAATTCATACTCAACGATTGCAGATTGAAGTGAAAATAATTTCAATTCAGAGGTATTGCCGTATCATCAAATTTCAAACTGTACAACCCACTACTTACAAATTGTTGTTGTCATTGTACATATTTCACAAATTTCACATTGAGACGCCAATCATTATTGAATCAAACGAGGGTTTCTTTAATCGTTGGATTGTAGTATCAGGATTTCAATGTACTATTTACAATCGTCGTAATACTTACTCACAACAATTGTTGCCAAATCGCTGTACATATTTACTCTGCCTTTTGTTCGTACAAATCTGCGGTGTGGTAGATCACTTTGGAAGGATCAGGGTGATATTATTTTGGGTTCAACATCGTGACGTTTTCCTATAGGAAGAAAAAATAACACTACATTGATCCCAGACTTGGTAACACCAAAAGACAAAAGATATTTCAAAAGTAGTTTTTCAAGAAATTTAAAAATCAATGCAAAATATGCAAATAGAAGCTGACAAAACTATTGCAGACAAAGATGATGAAATTTCTTGCCTCAAGAACCATAGTGAAAAATTACCTGCAGAAATTAAGAAGCTTAAGAAAGACAAGAAGTCACTGGAAAAACAAAGTACAACAATTTATTGAAAAGAAAGTATCAAAATCTTTAGATGTGCAAATTCAAGTTGAAGAAAAGGGAACAAACACTGATCCAAATAATATCACGATTCATAATGATTCCAATCCAATTGAAGTGAAGACATACTTGGAGGTTGCAGTTCAAACAATTGAAATTTGAAGTGACTATCCAATGATTAACCAAGCGACTTCCTTACTTGAAGGACATCATATACCATAGTAAATCAAGAAATCACCACGCACTGGTTAAGGGGAAATCAGATCACAAGAACTCATTATCGACACCCAAATAACAAAAGCAAACATCTCAACCAATCTACATATCCTTATCTCTCAAACTAGAAACAAGTGACTTATGTTTCCAAGAATATCGATGTCACCATAATCCAATATTATGATAACAATTCATCCCATGTTTCCAATAATTGCAAGATTCCGTAGTAGATTAATTTGGGATGGTTAGATCATTTCACAGTACGACAATTCTGTACCACACTCAAAAGTTCATATCGCTTGTATCGTCTAAGATATCAGTTTCGAGAATTGAGAAAGACAAGAAGGCATTACAATACGTAAAAAGATATCAAGCATTGCCATAAAAAAGATTTGAAGTAAAAGCTTTCCTAAAGGGGAAGACAATGTTACAAACATTATATACAAGTAATAATTAATAAATAATTTGTATTATAGGTTTAAATAGTACATATCATATAGGTTTAAATAGTACATGAATGATGACTGTGCAAAGCAACATGAGCAATTTGATGTTTGTTGCAAAATATTGACAGCGCTGAGCAGGGGGAGGTGCAAGTTTTGGTAAATTGTAGCATAGTAGTGAGTGGAAATTCTACTAGATCAGATTTTCAATTCTCTAGATAAAACATTTCTGGAAGGGGTGGCCTGTAATATACTTCATATAATAAATTATATAATTATAAATATGTTAGGTTTGTGAAAATTTCTGAATCTAACACATCAGAAACCCCTACTTCAAAATTTCTGGTTTACTATCTCCTACTTGTTCTTTACTTTAACAAGTTATTTAATTACATAAATATCGAAGTAAACACAAATGTAGCCTTCACAGATATGCAAATCATGCACTAAAGTAAACAAAAACAATAACACAAGGGACACAATTATTTTTGGACAAACATCTCTGGAAAAACCCAATGCAGGAAAAACAATGCAACATATATGAGGGTTTTATTATTAAGCAGATTTCTAAATACAACTAGGGTGCCAAAAATGGCTCACCCTTCAGAGAATATCTTCGGCAGTAGTACCTCTATCCGGAGACGAATATTTCGGTAAATCAGCAACCGGATGAACAATCCCACAGTGACTCTAACTGTTCCTTGTACTGGACAATGAAAGTTGCTCCAAGCACTCGTCTAGAATTGCATCACCCTTCCTTGGCTTTGCATCAGTTGATTAGCTCCTAGTCTGCCCCACAGATCCTCCCAGCGCTGCCTCTGAAGCCCTCTTCGACTTCTTTGTCAGCCTCTGTGACCCTCTGCGTCCTCTGCGATGGCCTCCTTAGCCTCTGCGTCAACCCTCCTAGGCTCTGCACTGCCTCTTCCAACACTTTGCTGCCTCTTTGATATGTATTCTTCAGCCTTGGATCAAAATCCCTTGCTGAACTACCCCTCACTACAACTGATCACTCACTCGATTTCCTCAGCAAACCCAACCCCAGAAAATCAAATCCTTGATCTCTCTTGGTGTATCTCCAACTAACCCTCAAGCCTCCTCTTGTACTTTTCCTGTTGACAATTCAATGGCCGACATGAAGTCCCTAATCAATGACTAAGATTAGATCTGGCTTGATCCTCGTCTCTTAGAACTTTCTCAACCATTTTATATTAACACATAAATATTTTACTTTCCTAAGTTTAGACTTAGGGACCCATTAAAAATATTAATTATTTTAATATCTCTTCATCTGGGTGGAATTTCTGTAAACGATTTCTGGGTCATGGAGATCTCATGTGCCTTAGCCTCTCCACCAAATTTCCTGGCTAGAGCATATCCAATGCCACCAAAAATCTACCAAAAATCAACACTCCCTCTTAATGAGGAATGTGCTCTAGCAACATTTCACCATAGAAGCATCACATTGATCATCCGCATCGGTCCTCTGTGTTGATGCTAGGCCTGCTGCCTCACATCCACTGCACTGTTGCTTCCTGTACACCTGCCCATGACACTGCCACTGCCACTGCTGCTTCTTGTACTGCTACCCATGACACTGCCACTGCCACTGCTACATCTGTACTGCAACTCCCTCTCAACATGTTGCCCACAACACTACCACTACTAACTGCTGCGCTGCAACTTAGTAACTGAGAAGTAAGTAACTGAAGCTACCTCTGCTGCTAACCTGTCCTCCCTCTGTTGCCACTGCACTGTTGCAACCTCTACTGTGCCTCTCGCACTGCTGCAACCACTACTGTGCCTCTCTCACTGCTGCAATCTCAACTGTGCTGCTATAGACTTTTGCACTCTAGCACTGCCTTGTCGCTCCATCACACCTTGCTCCACCCGACTCCTGTCATTATGTTATTGTCGTTAAGGGGTCTTGTAGCTGTATGTGATCCAAGAGTTTGGGCACCTCAAGGATCCTACCCCTGCATGTAGTCCTTTCGACTACAACTCTATGTCTCCCCACCTCTTCTCTAGAGGCACATGAGCACTCATGGCACAATCTGTTGAAATTCTAAGTCTGACATGTTAGAAACCCCTACTGCATTATCTTGTTTATTTCTCCTACTTGTTTATTCCATTAACAAGTTATTTATAAATATAAATACTGAAGTAAACACAAATGCAACCTTAACTCATATACAGAGAATCAACTGAAATACTGAAACAAACACACATGGGACACCGCTATTTTTGGACAATCGTCCCTGGAAAAACCTAATGTGGGAAAACCGGTGCAACAATTTTGAGGGTTCTATTATTATGTAGATTCTTGAGTACAACTAGGGTGTCGAAATGGCTCACCCAATAGATATTGTTACACGACAGTAATACCTCTTCTCGGAGACAAGTATTCAGCTTCTCAGCTCTAGTCTATTGTAATATTCCTAACTCGGAATATTCCACAATTCCCAGTAAAAACTCCAACGAAATATGTGCAAGTGATATAATAACCCAGAAGTGATAAAATAACAGTGGAACAACATATAATAATGTAAATCAGAAACATAAGCAGATACACAAGAAATGTAGCGAGAAAATGCTAAGCCATTTTATTATACTGAGCAATAAAATGAGTACAAGAGGTGATCAGACAGATGGCACCTCGACTTGCATGAGGCAAGTGAAGAAATACTCTCAGAATGACAAGAATGGCCTCTCTGCATGGATGCTGCTGCTATGAAACAAGTGATGATTTGGGGTTGCACCCCTCCTTGGAAAAAGCTGAAACTCTAGATTCAGGCTCTACTCAAGAAACCCAGAAAAACCCAGAAAGCTTTCTTGGAATGGCTAACCCCCGAAAAACACCCTCTTGGGATTCTGCGCAGCTCCACAATGCCCTGCGCTGCCACTGAAGTAAACCCCTCTAACTCTGCCTGAAACCCTACCAAAAATCATCCAATGAGACAAGAGCTGGACCCCTGCTCAATCACCCAGCATAAATCCACCTGCAAAAACCCCAATCCAACACTGCTACTAGAAAGAACTGCATCCCTCTCCCAGTGTTGCGCAGTCCTCCAAAACTCTGTTGGAACGGCTGTTGAAATGCTGATAAAACTACTGTTGAAATGCCAAAGGAAATACCTTGCCCGAGCAGGCACTCGAAGTCCCTCGGGGCTAAGGGTGAGATCTCCGAACGGAGACACTCAATGCACTAAACAGTGCTGCAGATTAGCTAAACAACCAATGTGCTCAGAAGTCGAAACGACTAGCTCAAAATGCACATAATTGAATGATGCAAAATGAGGGGGCTCCTCTCTATTTTATAGCCTCTGCCTCTCACAATCCCTAGGCTCACCTCCTCCTGTGTGATTTCTCTCTTGCCATGTGTTCTTCTCTCCTGCGCAGTCCTTCCATGTGTCTGCGTAGGCCCCATTTCTGTGTCCCCCTTGGCTCCTCCTTAAGTCACAACGTTGTGCTACTAGGAAGTGACTTTTTATTCTTAAAGTGAGTTATGTTCCCTGTCCTCACTTTTTATTTATAAATAACTATAGAAGGCAAAAAATTGGGCAAAATCGAATATTCCAATTAGCCATGGCTAATTAGGGATATTACAGTCTCCCCCAGCAAAATGTTGCTTGTCTTCAAGCAAGTGAAGTGATGGATGCTGCAAGATCTTCTCACTCTCCCAAGTGGCATCCTCATCTGGCAAATTCTTCCACCTCACCAAGAATTCCCGGACCGTCCTGCTCCGCCGCTGCCTCTCCCTGGTATCAATTATAGCCTTCGGCTGCAATACCAAATGCCCCTCGTCATCCCTGCTGTCCCAATGCCTTTTTCAGGCATGATACATGGAAAACGTTCTGAATCTTGCTGCCTTGGGGCAACTCCAACTCATATGCAACCTGTCCAACCCTGCGTATCACCCTGTACGGCCCATAAAAGTGGGGCTTAAGCTTCTCAACCCCCTTCTGCTTTAGTGACGACTGTTGGTATGGCTGTAACCGTAGGTAGACCATGTCCCCTACCTCGAACTGTCTCTCCACCCGACCCTTGTTGGCATACAACTTTTGTTGGCAACTCTTGTATGGGCCTCTCCTGTAGCTGCTTCTGCTCCAAAAAGAACTTGAGGCTGTTGTGATCAGTCCTCACCCTGAACCTGCTACCCACCAAATACTGTCAGTACTTAGCTAATGCATGCATGATGGCCAGCATCTCCTTGTCGTATATAGAATACAACCTCTCGTGCGGAAGGAGCTTCCGACTCTCAAATGCTATAGGGTGACCTCCCTGCATCAACACTGCGTCGATCCCGTCCCGATGCATCACACTCCAAAACAAAGGGCTGCGTAAAATCTGGCAACGTAAGCACTGGGCAGCTGTTCATAACCTCCTTGAGCTTGTTAAAGGCTCGCTGCGCTGTGTCTGACCAACTGAATGCCCCCTTCCTCCTCAAATCTGTCAGGGGTGCAACAAGCTGTGAGAAACCTTTGACGAACTTCCGGTAGTAAGTACAGATGCCAATGAACCCTCAAAGTTCCGTCACATTTCTCGGCTCCGGCCATTCTCTGATGGACTTGATCTTCTCCCAGTGGACTCTCACTCCATCCACTCCTATGATGTGTCCCAGATACAACATCTTCGCCAACCCAAACTCACACTTGGAGAGTTTGGCATAGAACTGCTGCTCCTGTAAAATATGCAATACTATCGCAATGTGCTGGAGATGCTCCTCCCAAGTCCTACTGTAAATGAGAATGTCATCAAAGTATACCAACACAAACTTCCTTAGGTGACTACGGAAGATGTGATTCATGTAGGACTGAAATGTAGCGGGGGCGTTGGTTAGCCCAAAAGGCGTCACCAAGAACTCAAAGTGCCCATAGTGACACCTGAAGGCGCTCTTGGGAATGTCCTGCTCCCTCACGCGAATCTGATGGTACCCAGATCTCAAATCAATCTTTGAGAAGAATCGTGCTCCCCTCAACTCGTCCATCAACTCATCGATCCTGGGTATGGGGTACCTGTTCTTCAGGGTCTTCTTGTTCAGGGCCCTGTAGTTAATGCACATCCTCAATGTACCGACCTTCTTCTTCACCAACACCACAGAAGAAGCAAAAGGACTTGTGCTCGATCGAATGTGCCCAAGAGCCAGCAACTCCTAGATAGCCTGCTCAATCTCGTCCCGATAGGCCTTGGGGTGCCTATAGGGGGTGGTGATCACTGCCTAGATGCCCTGCTCAAGCTCGATAGTGTGCTCAAACCCCCGATCTGGTGGCTGTCTTGGTGGAATCTCTCCAAACTCTATGGCATACCGATCAAGGATGGACTGGATCTCTGGATGTACTGTCTGCCCTGTAGTCCCTGCCTCTGATGCACGCATCTCCACTGCGCACTCTATGTCTCCCTTCCGGAACACTGCCTCCATCTGATGAGCCGACATAGTCTGAGGCGAATATGTGTGCTGTCGTCGTATCTTCTCATGCCCCCTGTTTTTCTCATCATCCCACTCCATCTCTAGGGTCTTCCAATCCGTTGTGACCTTCCCTAGAGTAATAAGCCACTGAACACCCAGTATCATGTTGGTGTCCGGGATATCGACCACGAAAAAGTGGTCAATCAATGTGTAGGTGTTTGAATGCCTCTCCATCGAAGCTTTCTATCTGAATGCCTCCCCGCTCAACCATCTGTGCATCGATGAAGTTGTGGGTTGCCCCACTGTCAACCAAAACTGATACGCGTTGGCCACGTACTGTCCCTCGTACGTGTAGCGTCAGATACTTGGGAATTCTTCGCAACGCTGCAAGGGCCCCTCTGGTGGGTGCAAAAGATGCACCACCTGCTGTTGGTGGTGGAGGTGGCAAAGGACCTTGTATGGCATGGCTATCTCTTGCCTCCACATTTCTCCACTGCTCTCGGAGAAGACCTCAATAAAATGTGCTTTGCCAACAGCACATCTATGTCTTGGTGCCCACGGCTTCTGACATGTGAAGCACAACTGCTTCTTCTTCAGCTCCCTCTTGACATCGTCCTCAATCTGTACTCGTCCTGGATTCCCCTTTGGAGGTGGAATCCTCACGTCCTTCCCCTTAGACTGAAAAGGCTGTCTTTGGGGGTAAGGTGTCTGGGTCCTAGGTAAACATCCTGTAAGTCCCGGGCCCTGCTGATAGCGTCCTGGAGCGTAGCTGGTCTAGTGGATTGGACTAGACCCCGAAGTGGTTCTGCTAACCCCTCAACATACATATAGACCCTCCGTGCCGTGGAGAGGTCTGGCACCATCACAGAGACCCTCAAGAAATATGCAATGTAGGTCTTTGGGCTCCCTGTCTGTTTAAGCCTTGTTAGCTCAACAAAATGCTGCTGTGGATCCCTCCGATCAAATCGCTCCATCAATCTCCTGGTAAACTCTGCATATGTCGTCACTGTAGAGTGCCCGAGTGTAACCATCCCAAGAAACCACTAATCCTGGGCCTCGCCATCCAAATGCAATGTTGCCACCTTGATGGCCTCTGCCTCCGACATCTGGTTAAGCTAGAAATAAATGTCCAGCTTCTCCACCCAAGACTTTGCCGAACTATTTGATGAGCCATCAAACGCAGGTAAGTGGAATCTACTCGCTGCACGGTGGGTGTCGCCATCATGGTAATGCCGGTACCCTCTGTGATGGTCACGGGGTCTGCTATCCCGCTGGAGTTGAACAAAATATCTGAATGAGAGGGCTAACTTGAACTCTTGCCCATAGGCCTGGTACTCTGCAAAATAATCGCCCATATGTCCGGGCTCTGCCTCCTGCTGGGCTACGACCCTCGTGTTTGCTCCTAAGAAAGTGGGCATGGCAGAGCGTGTAGGGGCATGTGAGGCCACTTGTTGCGTAGTATCACGCTGCTCTGGCAAGTGATGGGATGCACCTGATCCCTCACCAATCTGAAAAACTCGTGGGCTCTCACGTTGTCTGGCCTCTACTACCGTGAATCTCTACCCCATCACCTCAATTTGCCTCGATAGATCTTGCACTGATTTGAGGAGCATATGCGCAAATCTCTTCTTGTCCTCGTCAGCCATCTGTTCTACGTCCACTACTGGCTCTCTCTGTGCTGTGTCTACCACAGGCTCCTCCTGTTCTGCGTCCACCACAGGAACACAATCTCCCCCCCTGTAGGTATTCTCCAACCTACGTCCAGTGCCTCTGTACCTCCTACCTCTATAACAAATGTAGGGGTTTTCCCCTGGTGTCATAGATTGCTAGCTCCACAGGCTGAGCCAGATCTATGCTGTGATACCACTGTAATATTCCTAACTCGGAATATTCCACAATTTCCAGTAAAAAGTCCAACGAAATATGTGCAAGTGATATAATAACCCAAAAGTGATAAAATAACAGTGGAACAACATATAATAATGTAAACCGGAAATATAAGCAGATACACAAGAAATGCAACGAGAAAATGCTAAGCCATTTTATTATACTGAGCAATAAAATGAGTACAAGAGGTGATCAGACAGATGGCACCTCGACTTGCACGAGGCAAGTGAAGAAATACTCTTAGAATGACAAGAATGGCCTCTCTACGTGGATGCTACTGCTGCTGCTAGGAAACAAATGATGATTTGGGGCTGCTCCCCTCGGAAAAAATTGAAACTCTGGATTTGGGCTCTACTCAAGAAACCCAGCAAAACCCAGAAAGCTTTCCAGGAATGGCCGACCCCCGAAAAACACCCTCTTGGGGTTCTGTGTAGCTCCACAATGCCCTGTGCTGCCACTGAAGTAAACCCCTCTAACTTTGCCTGAAACACTGCCTGAAACCCTTCCAAAAATCCTTCAATGAGACAAGAGTTGGACCCTTGCTCAATCACCCAGCGTAAATCCACCTACAAAAACCCCAATCCAACACTGCTACCAGAAAGAACTGCGTCCCTCTCCCAGTGCTGCGCATTCCTCCAAAACGCTGCTGGAACGGCTACTGAAATGCTGATAAAACTACTGCTGAAATGCCAAAGGAAATACCTTGCCCGAGCAGGCACTTGAAGTCCCCCGGGGCTAAGGGTGAGATCTCCGAATGGAGACACTCAATGCACTAAACAGTGCTGCAGACTAGCTAAACAGCCAGCGTGCTCAGAAGTCGAAATGACTAGCTCAAAATGCACATAACTGAATGATGGGAAATGAGGGGGCTCCTCTCTATTTTATAGCCTCTGCCTCTCACAATCCCTACGCTGACCTCCTCTTGCGTGATTCCCCTCTTGCCATGTGTTCTTCCCTCCTGCGCAATCCCTCCATGTGTCTGCGTGGGCCCCATTTTTGCGTCCCTCTTTTGGCCCCCTTGGCTCCTCCTTAAGTCACAACGTTATGCTACTAGGAAGTGACTTTTTATTCTTAAAGTGAGTTATGTCCCCCGTCCTCACTTATTATTTATAAATAACTATAGAAGGCAAAAAAATTGGGCAAAATCGAATATTCCAATTAACCATGGCTAATTGCTACATCTGTATTGTAGCTCCCTCTCAACATGCTGCCCATGCTGCCCATAGCACTGCCACTGTTAACTGCTGCACTTCAACTCAGTTACCGAGAAAATAACTGATCTATCCAAATATTGACATCCTTGTCAGTTCAAAAGCCTCCTGATGCTGAACCTACCTCTGTTGCTATCCTGTGCTCCCTTTGTCGCCTCTGCGTTGCTGGAAACACCTCTGTGCCTCTCGCACTGCTGCAACCTGCATTGCGCTGGTACAGACCTTTGCACTTTACCACTGTCTTGTTGCTCCATCGCATCTTGCTTCTACTCAACATCTTCCTCTTGCTACTGTCGTTAAGGGCTCCTGTAGCTGGATGTGATCCAAGAGTTGGGGTACCTCAAGGATCCTGCCCCTAGTTTGTAGTCGTCCAGCCTACAACTTGATGTCTCCCTACCTCTTCTCTAGAGGTGCATGAGCACTCATGGCACAATCGTCTTCAGTCTCAACTTCTTTCTCTGCCTTAGCCGAAGTTGCCTTGGAGTCGGAAGCCTCTCCCTTGTTCTTCTTCTTGGGACACTGGGGTGCATAATATCCTAGCTCCCCACAATGTAAGCACTTCACTTTGGAGATATCCTTCTTCTTCCTCTTCCCCTGCTGTTCCGCAGATGTTAGAGCCGCATCCCCCTCGTCCTCTTTCTTGATTCGACTTCCCTTTCAACTACTCCTTGCCTTGGTCAACTGTCTGATATCTTCTTGGCGAAGAGATATCCACATCTCTTCCCATCCTGGAAGAGTAGCTCTGCCCAAAATGCCTTGGACAAATTTCTCCCACTCGTCGGAGACTACATTCAGGGTGGTCCTCACCATGAACTCCTAATCCGGCGTGGCCCCTATGGAAGTAAGTTGGTCACGAATCTCCTGCAATTTGAGGAGGAATAAATCTATTTGCTCCCCTTTCTGCATTTGATATGTTCGGAACTGATTCTCCAATAACATCTTCGGCAACATGGAAGTGCCCTGATACATGGTCGTCAAAGTATCCCACATCTCCTTTGCTGTGTTCTTTTCAACAATATGTGGTACGACATGATCCTTGACCCCATCAAGGATTATGCACTTTGTCCTTGCCATTGCATCCTCGTATTTCTCATTATCAACTGGGTTGACTGGGATAGCCACTGTTCTCAAAGGCGAAGCCCTTGATGTGATGTCTATCTAGGATTGCCAAGATCCTGGCCTTCCAGATGACAAAGTTGGAAGCCTCGCCCAACCTGTCTCGATCCTGCAGTTCGTTCACTGCCATCCTCCCTCCTCTTCTGGACTCCCTCTGAGTTTCGACTTCCCTCTTGGAAATCTCCGTCTATGTCCCGATTTCCTTGCTCGAATTCTTCCCGCCAAATGTCGAACTGCTCCTCTCCAATCCTCCTTGCAACTGCGACTCAGATCTGGATTTCTTGGCTAGAAATCTGTTAAGGTAGCAACTCTCTCTACCTTGGTTCTGTCCCATTAGGTACTATTATGCTTCGACAGAAACAACACCCCACCAGCTTCCCAACCACAATCTGCCCACAGTGCCATAGGCCTCGACAACTGAAGAAACTGAGCCTTCCAACTCTGCGCAATCTCGACAAAGGCTGAATCACTCCTCTGCCCAACTACGTCAAGCCTACCTGGTTGAGGAGGATGACGTGGCTCTTTGTGAGCCTCTTTTGCCTCTCTCTGCATCTGTGCTGGCCCTCTCTTTGGCTCGAAATGATGATGTAGGACCTCTACGTCACTTCTTCTCTACTGCCTTCTACGTAGGAGCAACTCTGTCTCTCGGGACATCTGCTATTGTTGCAAATTTCTGATATCGCTGATGCCTTCAGTCTTCCTGTGATTTGCAATGCTCTGATACCATTTTGAAATTTCTAAGTCTGACACGTTAGAAAACCCTACTGCATTATGCGGTTTATTTCTCCTACTTGTTTATTCCATTAACAAGTTATTTATAAATAGAAATACTAAAATAAACACAAATGTAGCCTTAACTCATATACAGATCATCAACTAAAATACTGAAACCAACACACTAGGGACATCGTTATTTTTGAACAATCGTCCCCGGAAAAACCCAATGCGAGAAAACTGGTGCAACAGTTCTGAGAGTTTTATTATTATGCAGATTCTTGAGTACAACTAGGGTGCCGAAATGGCTCACCCAACAGAGATTATTACATTGTAGTAATACCTCTTCTCGGAGACAGATATTCAGCTTCTCAGCTCTAGTCTGCCCCATGAAAATCCCTCCGATGCTTCCTTTGGGCCCTACATCAGTGCTGCTAGCCTCAGCGTAGCTCCTGAAGCCTCTGCGTTAGCTTCTTGACTCTTTGCGTCACCCACGTAGGCCCCTTAGCCTCTGCGCAGTCTCTAGTTGCCTCTGCGTAGCTTCTGTGCCTCCACGTAGCTCTAGCTGCTTCTACATATCTCTTCAGTCACTGCGCTGACCCTCAGGCACTATCCCTTCCTCTCTGCTATGTACTCATTGCCCCTCGCTGCAACAAATCACTTGTTCGAATTTTCTCAGCAAGCCCCGCTTTAGAAAATCTGACTGACTGATCAATCTTAGTGTGTCTCCACTTGACCCTCAAGCCTCCTCTTATACTTTTCCTGTTGAGTTTTCAACGATCGAGATTAAGTCTCTAATCAACGACTAAGGATTTGGCTTGATCCATGTCATATAGAACATTCTCACCTAGTTTTATATTAATACCCATCAATATTTTAACTTTCCTAAGTTTAGACTTAAGAACCCCATTAAAAATATTAATTATTTTAATATTTATCCAACCGGGTGGAATTTCCCCAAACCATTTATGGGTCTTGGAGATCTTATGTGCCTTAGCCTCTCCACCAATTCTCATGGCTAGAGCACATCCGATGCTACCACAAATCAACACAATCGTCATCAGTTTCGACATCCTTATCCGCCTTTGAGTTGGAAGCTTCTCCCTTGCCTTTCTTGTTGGGGCATTGAGATGCATAATGTCCCAGCTCCCCACAGTTGAAGCACTTGACCTTGGAGATGTCTTTCTTCTTCCTCTTCTGAACCCCTTGCTGTCCACAGATGCTAGAGCTGCATCATCCTCCTCTTTCTTGATTCGAACTCCCTTACTCCCTGCCTTAGTTAATGTCCTGATCTATTCCTGTCGAAGAGCTACTCACATCTCCTCCCAACTGGGGAGAGTCGCTTTGCCCAAAATGCTTTGGACAAATGTCTCCTAGCCCTAGGAGACTGCATTCAGAGCAGTCCTGACCATAAACTTTGGATCTGGTGTAGACCCAACGAAAGTAAGCTCGTCATGAATTCCTTACAACCTGAGAAAGAATGAATCTATCTCCTCTCCCTTCTGCATCTGAGATGACCTTAGCTAATTCTCTAGTAACATCTTCCGCTGCACAGAAGAGCCCTGGTATAAGGTGGTCAACGTCTGCCACATCTCCCTTGTTGTATTTTTCTCAACAATATGTGGTATGACATGATTCTTGACCCCGTTTAGAATCATGCATTCCGCTTTCGTATCAGCCTCCTCATATTTTTCATTTGCATTCGGGTCAACTGGGACAACTACGGTTTTCAAGGCATAGTCCTTGATGCAATGTTTATCCTGGATTGCCAGGATCTTGGCCTTCCAAAGGACAAAATTGGAAGCCCTGTCCAATCTGTCCCGATCCCTCAATCCGTTTACTGCCATCTCTGCTCCTCTTCTCTAGATTCCCTCTGATTCTTGATTTCCCTCTCGGAAATCCTCTGGTCAACTGTCGAATCGCTCCTCTCTAATCCTCCTTTGCCGCTGCAACCCAAATCTAGATTTCTTGGCTAGAAATCTGTCGAGGTAATGCTTCCCTCTACCTTGGTTCAGTCTCCTTAGACACTGTTCTGCACTCACAGAATCAACGTCCCACCAGCACCACAAATCAAAGTTTGCTAAGCTCCCTTAGCCTCGATAATTGAAGAATCTGAGCCCTTCTGGCTCTGCGCAATCACAATGAGAGTTGGATCAACTCCTAGCCACTATGTCAATCCTTCTTGGCTGAGAAAGATGACTTGGCACTGCGTAGATCTAATCTGCTTTCCCTCTACCTCTGTGTTGGCCTGGATAGCTGACGTAGCTACTACGTGTGCTCCTCCCAGCTACTGCGTCTTCCTCTCCTAGAATGCTGACGTAGGCACTGCGCGAGCCTCTGTGTCACCTTCTCTGCATTGCGTCACTCTTCCTTCTGTGTCTCTGGCTCTGGAACAACTCTGTCTCTCAAGACAACTGCTTCTTTGCTGCAAACACAGAGTGCCTTTAGTGTCCTATGATCTGCAATCGCTCTAATATCATGTGAAAATTTCTGAATCTAACACATCAAAAACCTCTACTGCAATTTCTGGTTTACTATCTCCTACCTGTTCTTTACATTAACAAGTTATTTAATTACATAAACATCGAAGTAAACACAAATCTAACCTTCACAGATATACAGATTCTGCACTGAAGTAAACAGAAACAATAACACAAGGGATACCGTTATTTTTGGATAATCGTCCACGGAAAAACCCAATGAGGGAAAAACTGTTAGAAAATCTAGGGCAAAGTAGTGATGTGATGATTTTATGAGTCTTGATAACAATTTGTGAAGTCTTTTTGCTTTTCTTAGTTAGCTTATACTTCTTCTTATTAGTACATGTGTGCTTCATTAAACTACTACCAGAAACAAAATAACAAGAACACAAAATTTGGCTGTCTGCCGAGGACAAACCCTCCCTACTCTTGAGAGGTAAACCTTTTGTAAGTTTTCTCTTATTGAAGCTTCTTATTTGAACAACTGCCAAGTCCTAGATCCCTAACAAGAATATCCTCCAAGCATAAGTCAAATCCTTCCTCTTTCTGCACTGTCACTTCCGCCACACCTTTCGACACTTCTTTCGGCACTTTATCTTCCAGTACTTTGTCCTCTAGGTTAGGAGACCCTAGAACATTAGGGCTCCTCTACTTGCTATAGGAAGGTCCTTCTTTGCTAACCTTGTGACACTTTGTAGACCTAGCTGCACATCCGAGTTAGGCTTCTTATGCCGCTACTCTAATTTGTTGTCAAGTCCTTCTTGCACTTAGCACGTGTGACTATTTCTAACCCTAGAAACATTCCTCTTCTTCCTTTACTGGTGAGGCTGCCTTCAACGCTGGAGTATGATGCCTTTGTAGGCCTAGTTTTAGCCTCAACCAAGGGGGATATGATACTGTAGTTTACTGCTGCTCTAGCTACAGGAATAGTTTCAGATTCTCACACGTGTGGGAGGTTTCCTTCAAGCTCTTAGCTCCTTTTACCTTTCCTAGAGAGACCCTCTTCTTTGCTTGAATATGAGGCCTAATAGGCCTAATTTACTAGCCCAAAGAGTGATGAATATAGAACTGATGAGCTGCTGCTATTATGACCGTAGAGAGGGCTCTTTTCTTCGCACGTGTGACTGTGATTTACCCTTGGAACAGTCACTTACACATCGATCTTTCTTTCTCCTTCTTCGCTGCACTAGAGGCTCCTTGTACAACTTTTGCTCGCTGATTTTAGAGGTGAGTGAGTGTGTTTTAGTGGAGTGGACAACCTTTATATATAGAGGACTGTCCCTCCTTTTAGGCCGACTTGTAGCTTTGAGGCCGACTTGCTTGTTGCATCAAATTTCATCATTTATCATTGTTTTGCTGCTAGTAGACTTTGGTGTTATTAAGAGAGGATTTGACTTGCCTTGGAGGTGTTCCCATGATCTTGTATGACATCATACACTATGTAACATGCCCTTAAAGAGTATCTTCATAATTACATTTTGACTTTGACTCTCTAGAAGCACTTCAAAATGTGCTTGACCTATTTTCAATGAGCAAGAAACTCATTGACAAATAATATAAAATTAATCTCTTTTTCTTGAACAAGTACAAATATCAAAATTACATATAAGAAGACTGAACCTAGTTACATCTTTTCCAACAAAAACGGTGTAGCATATATGAGGGTTTTATTATTAAGTAGATTTCTGAATACAACTAGGGTGCCAAAAATGGCTCACACTTCAGAGAATATCCTCGGCAGTAGTACTTTTATCCGGAGATAGATATTCCGACAAATCAACAATCGGATGAACAATCCCATAGTGACTCCGGCTGTTCCTTGTGTTGGATAGCGAAAGGTGCTCCAAGCACTCCTTTAGAACTGCGTTCCACGATTGTATGTCAGCTGATCAGCTCCCAGTCTGCTCCACAGATCCTCCCAGCGCAGAGGATGCAGAGGGCCGTAGAGGCTGACACAGAAGTCGAAGAGGGCTTCAGAGGGCTGGCCTCTTTAGCCTCTGGGTCAATCCTCCTAGGCTCTGCATTGCCTCTTCTGGCACTTTGCTGCCTCTCTGATATGTATTATTCAGCGTTGGATCGAAATCCCTTGCTGAACTGCCCCTCACTGCAACTGATCACTCACTCGATTTCCTCAGCAAACCCAGCCCCGGAAAATCGAATTCTTGACCTCTCTTGGTGTATCTCCAACTGACCCTCAAGCCTCCTCTTATACTTTTCCTGTTGATGATTCAACGGCCGAGATTAAGTCCCTAATCAACGGCTAAGAGTAGATCCGGCTTGATTCTCGTCTCTTAGAACTTTCTCACCCATTTTATACTATACACATTACTATTTTAATTTTCCCAAGTTTAGACTTAGGAACCCATTAAAAGTATTAATTATTTTAATATCTCTTCGTCCGGGTGGAATTTCTCCAAATGATTTCTGTGTCTTGGAGATCTCATGTGCCTTAGCTTCTCCACCAAATTTCATGCCTAGAGCACATTTGATGCTACCAAAAATCAACAATGTTTGGAATGAAATGCTTCTCTAGACTATCAATGTGAAAAAATAAGGTGAATATAGGGCATGTTATACAAAAATGCAGGTTGCCAAACAATTGCCTCTAGCTAGTCTAAACGGTAGGTTGGTCACAGGTGTTAAGGATAATCATTCAAAATCAGAAACGATTTCTTCAAGCTTGGGTGGAACTTCTTCTCGGGTTTCCTTTGGAGTATCAATCATCAACCTCCAAATTTGGTTATTCTACTAAAATAACAAAACTATTAAATTTACCTGATATATGGCAAACCTTCAGATTTTCCACGGAATCAAAAGGAATTAAAACTGCAACTCATAACCTCATCGCGTCCACCATTCCAAGCCTTTAGCACTTTAATTCTCCGTCGATCTCATTTCTCAATCCGATGGTTATCGCTTCACCTGCTCGCCAAGTAGCTTGCCAATCTCCATCGTTGATTAATCCTGCTTGATCCAACAGTTGTTGCGTAATTTCACGTGGAATCTTGCACGATGTATAACAAGCCGAGAGCACGTGAGAAAAGTGGTTTTATCATGCTACGTGTCGGCTGTTAAGGCTAATTGCGTGAATTTTCAAAATACCACTTACCACCTTGAGACTACGCGAGATACAGCTTACACCTACGAAGACTGCTTTTCTATTCTGACTAACGCATGCGCTTGTTGGCACGTGATGACCATTAGATCTGTTGGATCTGTCGATCAGAAGATTAAGATCTTTTTTTGGGTTTCTCGCGTATTTATCAGGTTTCTCTCATTCCGCCAAGGTTTTAGCGCTTCCGCCAAGTTAAGCTCTTATCTATCGAATTCAGAATATCACTAACTAAACTTTGTGATTTCAAATACATTCAGGTTGTTTCGATACACAGTGAATGAAGATTTAGACGCGATAACACAAGATTATACAAAATTTCTAATTCTAGAGGTTCAAAGTGAAAATCGATAAAACTCAGAAATATTTCGAAGGAAATTAAAACCTCTGGGATTGACCATTCATGCACAAAATACACAGAGACATAGAGAGATTCCAAATTTTACAATCCAATCCTCCACAGCCAAATCCCATTACACTAATTCAAAACTTACATAAATGCTGGTACATACAACAACCAGGTCCTAAATCAGTGGATCGAATCTGTCTAATCCTAGATAACATCTAATCTGCATGATATTCTCTTCGAGAATATCAACTAAGCCTAACTACTTGAATTTATTACAAGATAATTCAAATCCCTAAATTCTAGCTCAAATCCTATCTAGAAAACTTTGTAAAGTGACGGCTAAAGGATCCCACTCCTTTGCTTGTAATTTTTTTTTGTATTTTTGGAATAAAATTCGAAGTCTTTTGTCTTCAAGCCTCATGCTCCTACATCACTAAAGCTGGGTGAACTTATTTTGTATTTTTCAAGTTTAGTTTGTCGTTCAGTAATTCTCTTTATGGAGGAAGATAATTATGAACTCAATGGATATATGGCAAAATCTGGCTGGATGTGGAACCGTAGGCAAGTTCTATACAAGACTTGTGAACTAAACGGTGTTGACATCAATCCTTTTGCATTGGTTTATTTTTTTTGTTGAACCAGTTATTGTGTAATTTGTCTGAAATGACATACATGCAGGTACTTCATATCTTAATATCATTAAAGATGGGTTTCAATGTTAATGAGTCTAGATTTCCCTTCCAAACTGGAGGGAGTGAACCTTCTTTTTGTAACTTAAAACTTCTGTGAAGTTGTTAATTGAAGTGAGTTCTTTATGTTGGACGTTCCTTAAGAGAAAATGTGCAGTGAATCTCTATATTGAGTCTAAATAATTCTGCTTTTATAGTTTTTTAATACAATAGCCGTATGAAAGCTCATGCTTAAATACTTTTTTCCAGGCCAGAGCTCTTCTCTATTCTTGTGCAGCAGCTTCAGTCAGCTGATATCCTCACCACACACAGGGTGTACATGGTTCTCAATCGAACATTGAAAGAGTTATCAACCAAACGTCTCACTGCTGATCAACGTAACTTTGCAGAGGTTTTTAGTATTTACACTACTACCTTACTGTGTTTTATTCAATTTACACTATTTCCTTTTTCATATTACTAGCCAGAAGTTTTTCTCTGTATACTTGTTTTATATTTCTGTTTATCAATTCTTAAAATAGTCCTGGATAAATATTTTAAGCAGAAAAACACCACCTTTCTTCTTTAAAACTGCAATGCAACAGTTTAATAGCATTAAGGAATACAGATTAAACTTTGTTCAAGATTGTAAGATGCCTTTTTTGGTTACAGATCATATTATGTATCTTATAATAGATACCTGTTCAATGTTCTTTAAACTCATCTGATATTGGTCTGATACATCTGCTATATCTTGTTACATAATATCAAGTTTCAAATGCTATCACGAGGCAGAGTCAATTGCACCTTGTCATTCGGAATTTTACACCACTCTTCAGCATACTAATTGGTCATTCACTCAGGAAAGAAGTTTCTCTGATGTATGTAACAATAATGGTTAATTAAGGGAAAACGTTTATTTGGTATCTCTGGGATGTGAAGGAGTTAAATTTTGACACTGATAGAGGGACTGAAGATTAGTTGTTTCAACATGTTAATACCTTCAAGATTTGGACATAAAGATAAGTCAAATCACACACAAGTACAAGCCCTACTGGAGCTTTGTTAAAATTGGCATCTAGGGCCAAATTCCACCTTGGACAGCTCATATGGTGGAGGATATTTTTATTGGATTCCTCTATCCGAGAGGTGCAAGGTTGATCTAAAGATCATTTCATTCTGACAAGCAGAAATGGAATTATGAATTTATTTCTTCTATGGACAAATTATCAAGGTCGGCTCTAGTCAACCGTAGGCTCATGAAGTCCAATATATGTGTCTCTTCACCCTCATCGTTGTGTACAAATAGGAGAGGCCTTTTCCTCATTTGGACACACCATCAACACATGTTTCTCTCTCTCTTCTTCTCGTTGGTTCATACAACAAACAGGAGCATCTTTCTTCTTCATGCGTTGACTTGGGTTGACTGGAATTACAGGCAGAAAATCGCAGATCTGTTTTGGGCCAATTGCAGGGATGTTGACCAGCATTGACGGAGGGTCAAACCTCCTCCTTTGACTGTGCTTTTCAGGAAGAAAGTCTGATCTCTGGACACCACATCCCCTGGCACAGAAATTGAGGAAATTGCAGCAGTTTGACCTGCGTTGACCACAAATTGGCGTGCGTTGACCGAGTTTGACCGAATATTTCAGCACTGTTTTGGGCTGCTTGTCTGTCTTTGGAGGCTGAGTTGACTGGGCTTGACCGAGCTCATTTGGAAGATTTTTTCTGCTGGTTTGACCAGCGTTGACTTTCTAGTTAGGGCATCCTATTGACTGCTGTTTGACTGGACTGTTTTAACAGTGACTGGTCAAGGAAATTTTGTATGATGTACTCTCTCTTTGCTGATCTTTTGAAGAATATTAAGAAGATTTGATCAAAGGGTTTTGCCCACATTGGGGTTTTTCCCTAGCATCTGCCAAATGTTGTGTCCCCTTGTCTTGGCTTCTCTTCTGCTTATTGTTTATGTTCTATTTGCATTTACTATCAATGTTAATGTGATTGCTAATCTGGAAATTGATATTGGACTAATAAGAAAAATTGAAGTAAATTGCTTTATAGCATAGAACATACCATTGTTATCTAAAATTAACATGGTATTAGAGCGGAGGTGAAGACAAAGCCCAAACAAGAGTGAGAAAAACAATCATTGAGATTTGTTGGACAAGGACAAGATTCAATGGCCGCCTCATCTTACTCAAATATGATGACAGGCTCAATGATAAGTCTGATTATCATGCATGGAAGATGTCTCTTGACTTGACTTCGGAAGAGCATGATGCTATGGACTATGTGCAGGGAAAGATTGCTGAACCTCCTTCAAATGCACCGGCTTCCGCTAAGACAAAGTACAAGAAAGGTGAGGTTAAAGCCAAGAAGATCATCAGGGATTCTATTCACAAGCATTTAGTTGCTTACATCTCCGATCTGAGCACATCTAAGGAGATGTATGATAAGTTGGTTAGCATGTTTAAAGCTAGCAATGCAAACCAAGTCCTCTTTCTCAAGAACAAGTTGAAGGACATAAAGAAGGGAAGAGGAGAAGATATCCAATCCTACTTCATGAGGATTACCAAAATAAAAAGTGCTCTACTATCTATTGGAGAAGTTATAGCTGACAGGGAGCTCACTCTCATTGCCCTTCGAGGTCTCCCTCATGAATGGGATGTATTCAATATTACTATCCTCAACAATGACCGAAATCTAGGTTTTGATGAATTATTGACTAGATGTACTCAAGAAGAGACAAGGATGATGGAGAGAGACATGCCTTCTAATAAGAATGATCCTACTGCATTTTCTGCTCATGCTAAACAGAAGAACAATGCACGTTCAAAGAAACAAGGACAAGGAAGACAGGGATTCAAAGATGGAAGAAAGGGAAGATACTTCATTTGTAACATTTTTGGCCACTATTCTAGGGAGTGTCCTAATAAAAGGGATACACCTTGGGATGATGATAACAACAACAACCACAATAATTTCAGGGGCAATAACAATCAAAGGAATGGCAGGTTCAACAACAAAGGAAAAAGAAATGCTCCCACTACTTAATATGGAAATGGTCGGACTCCCTAAAGATGAAGAAACTCCATGTATGAAGAATCTAATGTTGTAGATAACAAGAAAAAATAATTTATCTTATATCTTCCCTCTGTATTGCCTCTCTGTCGAATACCTTGGATAATTTGTTGATTGATAGTGGTGCCTCAAGGCACTTCACTAAGCTTCAAGTTGCCCTGATGATGGATCCCAGTTGGGATTCGAAACGTTGGCAGAAAAATCTTCTTACTGTGGAATCTCCGATGACTAAATCAAAAATATTATACCACAGAGGTCTCAAATCCAAAATCATTTCCCTACACGGAGGGGATACCTGGAGTGAAATCATTTTACTCGAAAAGACTAGAGCAAGCTTCAAGTTGCCCTGATGATGGATCCCAGTTGGGATTCGAAACGTTGGCAGAAAAATCTTCTTACTGTGGAATCTCCGATGACTAAATCAAAAATATAAAGAAGCTCTTTCAAATTTGATGGAAAATGATACAAATCTGGAAATCATTCTTGGAGACAATGCCACTTATCCCATGAAAGGGACTGGGAATGTTACTCTTCAATTGAATCAAGGTAACATCATTCATCTACAAGATGTACTATATGTACTTGATCTAAAGAAGAACTTGGTATCCATCTCGACGATGGAGGACAAAGGATTCAAGGTGGCATTCATTGATGGAAAGGTATGTGTTTGTAAAAAAAATTTCAAAAGAGCATTCGCTTTTGGATTCAGGGTTGACAACCTATATCAAGTTCGAGGAAGTCCACTAGGAGCTATGTCTTGTGACACATCTCTTCAATCTGAATTATGGCACCAGAGGTTTGCTCATCTTCATTATAAGGCTCTACTCGATGCAAGAAAGATGGTGACAGGTACGCCCAAATTTAAAGTAGAACATGAAGGTGTTTGTCAAGGTTGTGCTGAAGGAAAACATACAAGGGGACCATTCCCCTCAAGTGATAGCAAGACTACCAACATTTTGCAATTGGTTCATTCTGATCTATCTGGTATGTTGCTCATGACATATTCAGGATGATATTTGTATTATGTTTTCTTCGTGGATGACTTCTCTCGCAAAACTTGGATTTATTTCTTGAAGAAGAAGGATGAAACATTCGAATTGTTCCCGCTCTTTCAAAGCATTGGAAGAAAATCAAACAGGGAAGAAGATCAAAATATTAAGGACCGATAATGGAACCAAATATCAATCAAATGAGTTCAATGACTATTGTAGAGAAGCTGACATTAAGAGGGAGACTACTACCGCATATACTCCCGAGCAAAATGGAGTTGCTGAAAGAAGAATTGTTCCATTACTGAAGTCACCCGCGCCATGCTTCATGATCAAGGCCTTCCGAAGTTCCTATGGGGACAAGCTGCCAACATTGGCGTGTATGTTCAAAATAGATGCCCTCATCAATCATTGGACTGCAAAACTCCCGAAGAAGTTTTCATCGCTAAGAAATTTGATGTTTCTCATTTTAGAATTTTTGGTAGCTTCGTGTATTTTCATGTGCCAAAAGAAAAGAGAAGCAAATTGGATGCAGATGGGAAGAAAGGAACATTTGTGGGCTATAGTGAAATTTCAAAGGCATATAGAATCTATGTGCCTGGTCAAAGAGAAGTGGAAATAAGTCATGATGTCACCTTCGATGAAGATGCTGCCCTTGGGAAGGTTAGAGACCTTCCTATTCCAAGGAAGGACAAAGAAGAAGATTACGAGAAAGCAGGAAGAACCGAAGGAAGAGTTGATGCACAATGCTGAAGGACCAATGGATCCCATAGATCCGCCTCCTCATGAGCCCTCCTCCTAAAAAGGGAGATCCCCATGGCTTAGGGACACTCTCGAAGATGCCGAGAGACATATTGCACCAAGGGCGACATTTTGTGAAAGTAAGAAGTTGAATAGGTACCAAGTGTACTTAGCTGCCATGAGCACCATTGTTCAAACTGAGCCTTGCACATTCGAAGAAACTATGAAGCACCAAGTTTGGAAGGATTCTATGAATGAATAGTATGAGTCGATTATGAAGAATGATGTCTGGGCTGATGGAAGTGCTGAAAAGTTCAAGGTCAAGTTTGTTGCTTTAGGCTTCTCTCAAAAGGAAGGTGTGGACTATGATGAGATATTTGCACCAGTTGCCCAATATACCACCATCTGTTCGATCGTTGCCCTTGCTGCCTCTCAAGGATGGAATTTACATTAAATGGATGTCAAGACCACCTTCTGGCATGGCTCACTTAAGGAGGAAGTCTATGTTGAACAAGTTGAGGGGTTCGAAGTTCAAGATCGAGAGACAGATGTATGCAAGTTGAAGAAAACCCTCTATGGGTTGAAACAAGCTCCCCGAGCTTGGTATGAAAGGATCGACAACTATCTCATGAAGCTGGGTTTTACAAGAAGTGAAGCTGATCCGAACCTTTACTTCAAAGTTGAAAATGATAGACCTCTCATCTTGGTACTTTATGTGGATGATCTCTTTCTGACAGGTACAAACCCTCTCATTCATCAATGCAAGAGGGAGTTGGCTTTCGAATTCTAGATGAAGGACCTAAGATTGATGCACTACTTCCTAGGCTTGGAGGTCTGGCAAAAGCCAGGTGAGATTTTCCTTTCCCAAGGAAAATACATTGTGAAGCTACTTGAAATATTTGGGATGGCGGATTGTAAGTCCGTGACTACTTCGATGGAACTGAAATTCATGAAGTTATGTGGAAGTGCTGCTGGGCCTGATTTGGGAAATGCTTCTGAGTATCGTCAACTTGTGGGGGCCTTGATGTTCTTAGTGAACTTCCGTCCAGACATATGCTTTGCAGTGAATACATTTAGTCAAGTTATGGTCGAGCCTCATCTCATACATTAGATTGCTACCAATAATCTCTTGAGATATCTTTGGGGCACAGTCACCTATGGACTGAGATACATTGCCGGGAATTTGAGGCTCCATGGTTATTCTGATGCTGACTGTGCTGGCAGTGTAGTGGATTGTAAGAGCACATCGGGATGTTGCTTCTCTCTAGGTTCTGCTTCGATATCTTGGATGAGCAGGTAGCAAAAATCGAATGCTTTGAGCACTGCCGAGGTTGAATAAATTATTGCTAGTATGGCCTCCTGTGAAGTTGTTTGGTTGAGGAAGTTCTTTAGTGAGCTGTTTGGGCATGTGCTGGATACCACCGTGATCTACTGCGACAACCAAAGTGGGATTCGTCTTTCTGAGAATCTCGTGTTTCATGATCGCTCCAGGCATATTGATATCAAGCGCCACTTTATCTGGGATATGGTACAACGAGGAGTGATAAGGCTCCATCACATTGGGATTGATGAACAAGTTGTTGATATTCTTACAAAGGCCCTGGGGAAGGTCAGGTTCTTAACTTTCCGTGAATGAATTGGAGTCGTGGAAAGACCCTATTATGAGGGTCCCGTTTGAGTTAGATATTGAGCTCTGGGAGCTTCGGGGGGTTTGGGGTACTTCTTGGAGCTATGCACGACCATAGGGTGAGTGGTTCACCTTCCCCTAGTGGTGCGCTGTGTACAGGGTGAGTGGTTCACCTTACCCTGTGATACCCCATGATGGTTGATATATGCATAGGATGAGTGGTTCACCTTTCCTATGACATATGAGCAGGATGAGTGGTTCACCATTTCCTGATACATCCTACCCATGCAGTTCGGGACTCATGGGAAGTACCTCTCATCATGCCAATGAGTTGGGAAATGAGGATAGGGACCATAGCACTACCGATGGACGCATCGTGTATTTCCATACCCCCTATGCTAGGATGTTTGTATTGATCTGAGATCAATTGACACTGACTTCGGGTCAGTGGAGAGTGGCAAGGTTGTGTGACTCACTCTCGATCATTCCTTCTTCATTATTTCTTAATGGTTCAACAGAGCAGAGAAAAGCAGGGATGACAGAGACGGTATAGATTTACAAATGGTTTGGCAGGTGGATTTATCCCTGGTTGAGAGGGAGTTTTAAAATTGTCAACTAGGGCCAACCTCCACCTTGGATAGCTCATATGGAGATGATATTTTTATTGGATTCCTCTTTCCGAGAGGTGCAAGATTGATCCAAAGATCATCTCATTCTGACAAGTAGAAATGGAATTATGAATTTATTTCTTCTATGGACAAATTGTCAAGGTCGGCTCTAGTCAAATGTAGGGTCATGAAGCCCAACAAATATGTCTCTTCACCCTCAACATTGTGTATAAATAGGAGAGGCCTTTTCCCCATTTGAACACACCATCAACACATCTTTCTCTCTCTCTTCTTCTCATTGGTTCGTACAACAAACATGAGCATCTCACTTCATGCGTTGTCTAGAATTACAAGCAGAAAATCATAGATCTATTTTGGGCCAATTGCAGGGACATAGACCAACGTTGATAGAGTGTCAAACCTTCTCCTTTGACTGCATTTTTCAGGCAGAAAATCTGATCTCGAGTCCGCATCTTTCGGCACAAAAATCGAGGAAATTGCAGCAGTTTGACCTGTGTTGACTGAACATTTCAGGATTGTTTTGGGCTACTTCTGTCTATCTTTGGAGGCTGAGTTAACTAGGTTTGACTGAGCTCATTTGGAGGATTTTTTCTGTTGGTTTGACCAACGTTGATTTTCTGGTTAGGGCATCCTATTGACTGCTGTTTGACTGGACTGTTTTAACAGTGATTGGGCAAGTAAATTTTGTATGATGTACCCTCGCTCTTTGCTCAACTTTTGAAGAATAATAAGAAGATTTGATCAAAGGGTTTTCAACTTTTCCCCACGTTGGGGACTTTCCCTGGCATCCACCAAATATTGTGTCCTCTTGTCTTGGCTTGTCTTCTGCTTATTGTTTATGTTCTATTTGCATTTACTATCAATGTTAATGTGATTGCTAATCTGGAAATTGATATTGGGATAATAAGAAAAAATGAAGTAAATTGCTCTAAAGCAAAGAACATACCATTGTTATCTAAAATTAACAAACTTGAGGGCATTACCCACTGTCACATCACTGGTTGTTGTCACTTTAGACTAGTTCTCTTCGAGCACAGGAGGATTCCCTAATAGGATTGCTAAACTTGTCCTTTGAAATCCTTGTGATTTTGGATTTCAAATAGCTAGGTTCTTTAACTAATGGGCACAGATTCAAAGGATGCATGAATTGAATGGAAGGTGTCTATTATTGCTTAAATTCTTGCTTAAGGGAAAAGTCCTAATCCAACAGGAGAGCATAGGAGCAATTACAAGTAAGCCACCCACTGTCACCTCTGTGGCCTTTCCTCTTGCTTTAAGACTAAGAAAAAGCGTTCCTAATCTACTGGGGTTTTCCTAATGGGTTAACTAGGCTCACTTCATGTAATAAGAGCAGTACTGCGAACGTCTTGATAACATCTCGATTTTATCTCGAAATCACGATTTTTTTACCTAGTCGATGTTTGCTGATTTTTACCAATATTCTTATGTTATCTTAATTTTGCCGTTGTTTGCCGATTTTTACCGATATTTTCCCAATTTTTACGATTTTTTGGCTTTGTGGACCCTTGCCAATTTTATCCCGATGTCGATGTTCACAACATTGAGTAGGAGTGGGAGTAAAGAAAAGTAAGCCACAAATGTGTCGGAAAAATGAAAAACGTGATGGGCTTGGGTGTCTGTTAAAAGGTTGAAAATTGGTAGCTCAAGGATTAATTTCCTTATCTAAAATCTCATTTCTGACAATTTTGGAGTGACTTTTAAAAAATAGAAAGTCATGTCTAGCATCTCAAGTATGAGTTTCCAAAAATAGTAAATCACCTTGCATTTATTGGTAATCAAGTATAGTTGATGGAAAATCACTTAACTTATCATTAATCAATCCTAATAGTTCAATCTCGACTTAATCATCAATATTATTACTATTATAATTTATTATTACTATTATTCTTTATGATACTATTATATTACTATTAAAAGGAAATTGATGTCTCTCAATTATGACACTCAATCATGTCATTTGTAACTCCCCTCGATTAATGCATATGTTACTCTCTCTCACGTAATGGATATGTATTAAATTTGGCAACTAGGGCCAAATTCCACCTTAGGACAACTCGTATGATGGAAATGATTATTGCATCGGATTCCTCTTTTCGATAGGTCCAATTTTGATATAAAGATCATCTCATTCTGACAAGCAGAAATGGAATTTTGAATTTATTCTTTTTCATGGTGTTAATTTTAAGTATGTTCTATGTTAGAGCAATTTATTTCAATTTTCACAGTTAGCTCAATATCTTTTCCAGATTAGCAATCACATCAGCATCAAAGTAAACTGCAGATAGAACATAAATATAAATTGCAGAAGACAAGCCAAGACAAGAGGACACAAGATGTGGTGCTAGCCAGGGACAAACCCCAATGTGGGAAACCCTTGATCAATTCTTCTTATATGCTCTTCAATAGTTCAGCAGAGAGAGAGAGAGATAGTACGTTTACAACAGAAGTCAACACTTTGACTTATCTAGATAAGAGCATAGACCATCTCTAAGAAGATGATACATGAGATCAGTTGAAGGCATGTTGCTTCAACTAATTCTCCAAGGTGACTCCTTCACCTATCGTTGTGCTGCATTTCGTCATCATGCTGCACCTTACCGCACTGCACCATGCTGCACCCATCATCACTGTGCTGCTTCTCACAACGCTTCATTAATCATGACTGTACCCATCACTGTACTGCATTATGTGCCATTGCTACACCATGTTGCCATCCTGACCTATGTGTTGGCTGCACCTTGCTTGCTTGTTGTCCCTTGCATGCTTGTTGTTGCATGCTAGTTGTCCCTTGCATGCTAGCTATAACATTGCATGCTTGGTGTATTTGCTGCTAAGTACCATACAACTATCCCAATGTTAGTTCGCTGCCCCTTGCATGCTGCTCTCCTTCGGAGACAGATGCTCCGGCTGTTTCGGCAGTTCCCGACAGTTTCGGCTTTCTGCCCTCTGGATTAGGGCAACGTTATTCCTTAGGATCTCTCCTCCTACTAAAACCCAAAGACAAGTAGAGAGAGGAAGAGATCCCAAGTGTGTTGAAATGACTTGAAGGCCACCTCTATTTTATACTAAAATGTTGAGCACATGTGGGGTTTATTTGGTTGCTAGTCGACCTTGATGAATTGTCTTATAACGCAAATAAATTCATAACTCCATGAATACTTATCGGAATCGGATGATCTTTAGATCAATTCTACACCTCTCGATGAGAGGGATCCAAGAAAAATATCAATTGCCATAAATAAGATGACCCACATGGAGTTTGGTACTACTTGCTTTGGATTCCCGTTATCACAGTATATACATATCAACATATCTTTGTATATGCTAGCTAGAATTTTTGATCCTAGCCTACCCCAAGCCTTGGGCAAGCAAACTTTTTACCCATGGATTGGTATTAATTTGAATAACTTTCATTTAGTCCACTGGAATTGTTCATACAATAGATCTTACAATGTTCTGCATCCTTTATTATGCAATTTATTACCTTAGATCTTAAATTCAATATTATTATCATAGTGCTCAAAATTATGGAAATCATTGAAACCAAAATGAAAGAAGCATTTTGAACACACCACCACACAAATGAACACAGCATGGGACTTGGGAAGCCTGACATGGGAAAAAAACCCAGCTAGAAGATGAGGACTATGCTTTGCTCTCTTTTTCTTAGTTATGAAATGCAAGTACAAAAGAGGGAACACCAACTATGGAGTCGTCATGGACATTGTGTTCTGAATGACTGCTACAAAATCTTCTACCTTCTTTGTTATACTTAAATTTCCTACTCCTAGATACCAAAAGAATGGAATCCCTTTTCTCCCTAGTGGCCCACTATTTAGCATATTGATAGCCATTTGGGGTTAGTGTTAGGGCTTTTGTATGTCTCAACCCTCAATTAGTTTTATGGTTTTCGATTCCCTAGAATTTTATTTGAATGCCCACACATGACTAGCCATACATGTGAGTAATTAGGGTTGATGAGGCATCCACTCGGTGCCATGGTGGTCAACATGGTAGGTCAACTTGTGAGAGGCATAAATTTCACATATGAATTCTAATTGAGGTGATTTTTTCACTATTGCAAAGGTTTCAATGTGTAGAATAATGTCGAGGCGCTAGGAACTAGTGTCATTTGATGCTTCAAACTAGCTTGGGAAGTTTGTGGGTTTGAAATCATCAAATTAGGACTTGACTTCCAAGCTATTTCTTCCATTTTTTCCACCTAGAAAGCACCAATATAAATGAAAAATTATCTAATAATCTATTTCAGATCATACCTCTTCATTTAAGGAGGCTTTTTTTCCCAAAAGATTTTATTAAATGAAGTATGGAAAATCTTACATTTGTTTCCAAGATACAAGATCTTCAATAGAGAATAGGGAGGGGAAATTCAAAAACTTCTTCTAGCATGCTACCTCATACATACATAAGGCTAACAATAATAGTATTACAATTGTAGGCACGACAAAATTGACCACAACAAAACACTCTTACAAAATATGATCATAGATCATGGTGGATGGTTGATTGACATCTTATTTGAAGCACCATCGAGAGCGCTACTGGTTGTGCTTTGATGCCTCTTAGAGTTCCTCTGAGATTGCAATTTTAATCTGAGGGTTTTCACAACCCTCATAACCATATAATTTATAGGCAACACAAAATTAATATAAAAGATACCCCCCTCAAACACATTGCTAGTGCCACTGGTGTGCCCACCTATACCCTCTTTTGATTTATCACGCATAACTCAGGCCCTTTACTGGCCACAAACCCTCCTTTATCAAAGAGTCCTCTGACTTTATCCAAAAATGAGAAATCTTCACCTAAAACACAACATCATGGTAAGTTTTGATGTGGTCTCATTATTTTCCAAAATCACAGTCCCTGAAGCCATCAATCTTATGTCTGGTTTAGTAGATTCGAATATCCTTAATCTGATCGACATGTCTTTCGTCCAACAAATGGAAGGTGCAAGCATGGGATCATTTTTATCCCTTGTAGTTGCCATCATTTACATGGAACATTTGAAACTAAAACCCTGAATAGCTTCCATCTAAAGCCCAAATGTTGGTTTTGGTTTGTTGACAACACCTTCGTAAAATGGCCCCATGGGCTTCCTGCCTTGGAGACCTTAATGATTCACCTCAACATCATCTTCTCCCAAATCTAATTCACCATGGAAATCCAAAAATCCAATTTGCTTCCCTTTTTGGATGTTCCTGTCTCGCACTAGCTTGATGGTTCCCTCACCCGCCAAGTCTAAAGAAAAAAGGCTCACATTGATAGGTACCTTCATGCCAATTCTCACCATCACCCAACCCAACAATTTGTTGTTCTCAACACCTTAGCCACTTGAGCATTTTGGAACTTAGCCCCTCAATTCCTTGAAAAGAGAAAACCCACCTAATGAAGGCTCTTTTAGCTAATTGTTTTCCCCTCCCCTAGATCAAAAGAGCTCGCACAATAGTTTGCCCTAAACCTAGAAATTGTCCTTCTTCTACCCCCATAACCAAAGTCTCCCTATTAATGTATATTAAACCTAACATTCGTAAATTATTAACCTAGCAGAAGAGAGATCTACTAAATAACTTACACAACTATGTTCTTAACTCAATAAGTGGAAGCAAAAATAACTAACCAATCTCATAAAACATCACACAAATTTTGCCCAACAAAAATTTTCATTAATGATCCAAACTTACATGGGTTCCTTTCTTGGGATAATTACCCAATTGAGAAAATTCAAAACACAATTAAACCTAGATCTAATCCAACAATTTTTCCTTGGATTGATGCTTGATCTTCTCTGTAGATCTAGACCTCCAGCCTTTGTGCAATCCCTCATGTTGGAGAATGCAGTATGGCAGCTATTAATTCAAATTCTGCTTAACCTTATTAATTGCTTGTGAGCTTTAGTTATTTTCTTGTTTCTTCATTAGATCTTTTCATTAAACAATTATCCAGAGCAAAAACAATAAAGAGAATGGACACAAGTGTTAGGCTCCATGCCAAGGCAAAACCCCTCTAAGGGGAAAACCCAAAAAGAATCTCTTTTCTTATAGAATCTGCTTCAAATGAGAAAACCAAGACCCAATCCTCAAGACCAAAACCAAGTTAGCCCTTCAACAAAGTTTCTTGTTAAAATTTCTGTTTTCCCACCCCGGTTTTCAGTTTCTTCTTATTTCTCCCATGTAGTTAAATGCCCTTTCCCATAACCATACATTCAACAAGCTGGAAAAAATAAATTTGCTGAAAACACAAATTCTGGAAAATTTACAGAATGCTGGAAATTGCAGAAATAAAAATCAGCAGTAATAAACAGCCATTAAAACACATTAAAACACTGATATTTTTGGTCAACGTGACTCTGGAAAAACCCCCTACAACTCTTGGGGAAAACCAGTTTGAGAGTTCTTCTTTATTTCTGAAAAATGTCTTTTTACGGCAAGAAAATTTCAGCACAAATCACAGCAAAATAATTTTTTTTCAGCAAGTAAACTTATCCGTTTTCAGCCCAACAGACCACTTGGAAACTTCTCAGTTTTCAGCAAAAAAATCAAAAATCAGCTTTTTCTGCTTGTTCTTGCTGCTGTTCTGCTTGTCTTTCTGTTGTTTTGATTTTGCTGAAGAGCTGCCTAGAATGTGTGCCAAACTGCTGCCTCTTTCTCCTTCTTGTCTAGAAATCTCCCTTGCTCTCTTGTTCTCCTTCTCCCAATCTGCTCATGAAAGAATGAATGATCTTTTCCTCCTTTTCCTCCTTTAATATAACTCAAAGTGACTTTTGGGTGATTCAAGTGACTTTTGGGTGATCTCTAAATCCAATGGCTGAAATAGATTTAGATCAATGGTTGAGATTAGATGCACATTTAAATCTCACTTTCTACTTTTTAATTCACCCCACTTTAATAAAGACCCACTTAGTCATTTATTTCCAAAGTCACTTTTCCTTTTTAATTTTACATTAACTTTATCAAAGTCACTTTAAAATTAGACTTTAGTAACTTTATCACTTAAAGTCACTTTTAAATTAGATTTAACTTTATAAAAATTATAAAGTTACTTTAGGAGAAAAATTAAAATCTTTTGGACACTTTTCCCTAGACCAAAGATCAAAGCCTAAGGGAACCACCTGTCCTCCGGTACCAAATTTCAACACTCATCCGGTGTGGTCCCTATGGGAGTCAGTTGGTCCCGGATCTCTGTCAATCGCCCGAGGAAGATATCTATCTGCTCTCCCTCTGCATCTGGTATGACCAAACCTGATTTTCTAGAAGCATCTTCCTCTGCACGGAAGTATGCTGATACAACTTCTTCAGGGAATCCCACATCTCGTTTGTCGTACCCTTCTTGGCAATATGTGGTACCACATGATCCTTGACCCCGTCAAGGATGATGCACTTAGCCTTGGCCATTGCCTTTTCGTACTTCTCATTTTCAGCTGGGTCAACTGGTACCACTATCGTTTTCAAGGCAAAGTGCTTGATCCGATACTTGTCTAGAATGGACAAGATCCTGGCCTTCCAGACTACGAAGTTGGAAGCTCCATCTAGTCTATCTTGATCTCTCAGCCCATTCACTGTCATTTCGCTGCTCCTCTTTAAACTCTTTCGAGTCTCTCTACTTCCCTCCTGGAAGTCCTCTGATCAACTTTTGTTGAGTCTCTCAACTTCCCTCCTGGAAGTCCTTTGATTGACTGCTGCTGAGTCTCTCAACTTCCCATCTGGAAGTTCTCAGTCTGACTCCCTCTGAGCCTCGATTTCCCTTCTGGAAACCCCTCTGCCAATGTCGAGATGCCCCACTCCGATCGTTTGTGCAACTTGTTAATTTTATGTATGTTCTATACCTAGAGCAATTTATTTCAATTTTCACAGTTAGCTCAATATCTTTTCTAGATTAACAATCACATCAGCATTAAAGTAAACTGCATATGAACATATACATAAATCGTAGAAGACAAGCCAAGACAAGAGGACACAAGATGTGGCGCTAGCCAGGGACAAACCCCAATGTGGGGAAACCCTTGATCAATTCTTCTTATATGTTTTTCAATAGTTCAACACAAAGAGAGAGAGATAGTACATTTACATTTACAATAGAAGTCAACACTTTGACTTATCTAGATAAGATTATGGATCATCTCTAAGAAGATGATACATGAGATCAATTGAAGACATGCTGCTTCAACTGATTCTCCAAGGAGACTCCTTCACCTATCATTGTGCTGCATCTCGTCATCATCCTGCACCTCACCGTGCTGCACCATGTTGCATTTCGTCATCATGCTGCACCTATCATCACAATGCTGGACCTCTTGACCATGCTGTACACATCATATTGCTGCACCTTATGCTGCACCGCTATCCCATGTGCCATTATTGCACCATGCTGCCTCAGTTGTCCCATGTGCCATAGCTGCATCATGTTGCCACATTGCTGTGTCATGTGGTATGCTGAATCATGTTGTCATACAACATGTCTCATGTGCTTGCAGCACCATGCTTGCTATGCTGTCCATGCTTGCTATGCTTGCCACGTTTGCCATGCTGTCCATGCTTGCTATGCTGTCCATGCTGTTGGTGACATAACCATTCTTGCTGTTCCATTGTTTTGCTGTTGTCCCATCACAACTTGCTATACCTTGTTGTTGTCCTATGTAGGAGTATAGGGCTAACACCAACACCTATACTCACCCAACAACCCATAGATTAGGGCTCTGACTCCTTGTGCAGTCTATTGTTCCAAATAGCCTTGATAGAACTCGCTGTCACCTAAATCAACATATATCCTTCACGCTGTAATACTAGGTTCAACCTTCTGATTAGGGCCTCACAAACTGCGGTTAGGAGGGCTGTGTATTAGGGCCTTTTGTGACAGCAATAAGGACCCTTTCTGATCTGTGTATGTATCTTCTTGACAATAGTTTAGGGCACAAAGGGACTACGTATAAGGGCAGTTGTAGGCCTCTAGTAAGGCCTGCGTTTAGGGCATAATGGCACTTCTAAGACAGTGGATGTGTCTCCTCCTTTAGGACAGCGTTTGGGTCATCATGAGGGCTTCCTAAAACAATGATCTTGAGACTTGGACAACATTAAAGCCTCTCCTTGCTGAGCTATAGAAGCCTCCTTTAGGACAACGTAGGAGCCTCTCTTTGCTGTGATAAGACTCCTCGAAGATTGCCGCTAGGGCATGCTCTTTTGACAACGTTTTAGACTTCTCTTTGACAACATTTACGGCTTCCATTGACAGCTATAGAAACTCTCTGCTTGCTGCTAGAAGAGCCTCCTCTTGACTGCATATAAACCTGCATGGAGCTTTCTTATTTTGACTGTGTTTAGGGCTAGGGCATCTCCTCTAGGGAAGTTCCCTTAGTCTTCTTTCCTCCAATATCTAGTGCTTCCACTCCTAGATTTCTCTTCCACTAAAACCCAAGGCAATTGGAGAGAAATCAAAAGGAAGTGTGTGTGAAATGACTCTCAAGTCATCTTCTATACTAAAACGTTGAGCACATGTGTGGGTTATTTGGTTGCTGGATGACCTTGACAAATTTTTTATAACACAATTAAATTCATAACTCCATGAATACTTATCGAAATTGGATGATCTTTAGATCAATCCTACACCTCTCAATGAGAGGGATCCAAGAAAAATATCGACTGCCATAAATAAGATGACCCACATGGAGTTTAGCCCTAGTTGCCGATTTTAACACAACTACACCACTGATCTGGATTTCTTGGCTAGAAATCCTTGGCAACAACTCCCTCCTCCTTGGTCTTGCCCTGTTAGGTAGTGTTTTGACCACAGTACCTTGCCAGCTTCACTTTGCAACTCACCGACAACCTCCTATGCCTCAGCAATCCGAAGGTCTGAGCCTCTAAGCTCTGTGCAATCTCGACACTGGCAAAATTTGCACCTCCTGCCCACAACGTTGATCCTTCCTGACTGAGAAAGATGACTGGGCACTGTGTAGGTTAGGTTTGCTCCTTTTTGCCTCAGCGCTGATCCTTCTCCTGGCTCGAACTGATGACACAGGCTCTCTGCGTCACCCCTTCCTTGTTGCTTTTTGCTAGGAACAACTTCTGTCACTTGGGACAACTGTTTTTGCTGCTGCTGCTTTGCTCGACTGATGCCTTCAGTTATCCTATGATCTGCAACCACGCTCTAATAACATGTTGAAATTTCTAAGTTTAACCACTTAGAAATTTTTCCAGTGCTATCTGATTTATTTCTTCCTACTTGTTCAATTACTTATCAAGTTATTTACCATGTAAATACTGAAAATAAATACAAGCACAATATCAACACATATAGATCATCAACTGAAAGAAAAAAAAGCACAAGTGACATTGTTGTTTTTGGACTAATGTCCCCGGAAAAACCCAATGCAGGAAAATTGGTGCAGCTATTAGAGGGTTTTATTATTAAGCAGTTTCATAATACAATTTGGGTGCCAGAAATGGCTCACCCGACAGAGAATGCCCTCGGTAGTAGTACCTCTCATTCGGAGACAGATATTCTGGCTAAATCACCGAAGGAACGATACCACAGCAACACTGCAGCACTTTTGCTACTCTTTGTCACCTTGATAGGTTTTGCATCACCCTATCCAGCTCTCCAGCTCCAATCTATCCCACGAAATCTCCCAGTGTCAACCTCTAGGGTCTACGTCAGCCTCTCTGGCCTAGCGTCAGCCTATTTGGCCCAGTGTTAGCCCCTCGGGGCTTTGCGTTAGTCTCTAGAGCCTTCATGTCTCCCAAGCTGGCCCTCATCAGGATCTGCGCAACACCTGGCTGCCTCTGCGTGGCCTCTGATTGCCTCTCTGTGGCCTCTAGCTGTCTCTGTGTTAACCCTCTCCCAGCTTTTGCACTGATGCTCCCGATACTATCTCTGCCTCTCTGCTATTGTATTCACTGCCCCTCAGTTGCAACTCTGATCACTCCTTCGATTTCCTCAGCAAGCCCTGCCCCAGAAAATCGAATTCTTGATCAACTTAGTGTGTTCTCCAACTGACCCTCAAGCCTCCTCTTATAATTTTCTCGTTGGTCCATCAACGGCTGAGATTAAATCTCTAATCAACGACTAAGATTAGATTTGGCTTGATCCATGACTTTTGGACCATACTAACTCAGTTTTAGATTAATTCACATTAATATTTATTTTTCCTAAGTTTAGACTCAGGAACTCCACTAAAAATATTAATTATTTTAATATTTCCCAAACTGGTTATATTCTGCCCAAACCATTTCTGGGTCTTGGAGATCCTTTCGTACTTCACATACAATAGCCAAACCCAGCTTTCCTTCTTTCAACAACACCTTAATATGCATTCTCCAATTTCTTCAAGGTACCATCATGGCTATAGTATACCATACCTCTTAACTGGGGAGATATACTTCTTTCTTTATCTAGGCTCTCTCGTAATTTAGAGAGATAAAGTTCTTATCTACAACATCGGAGAATCTTTCATGGATTCCATCCTTCTTGATCATCATCATTCATATAAATTCCTTCATCATGCTTTATCAAATCAACTTTTCTTACAAACATCTTCATCATCTTGAGGATTATATACTTGCACAACTTAGATATAAAGTACAACAAAATACATACATATAGAAGCATGAAGTTAACTATATCATAATCATATGATAAAGGAAGCATTAGACATTAGCCATCAAATACGTAAACTTAGTTAGGTTCACAAACAATAAGAAACACATACATTTATGCTTCAACTACATGCTAGGTTTTGTCATAAACACAGATTTCATAATCAAGACTTCGAGCACCTGAATCAAGATAACAACCTTCATTATATCTAGGGCTTCAATATTTTTTCTAGAGATATGTCATATCCTACTACAAAATATTGCAAACCCTAGAAGCATTTCAAAAAAATATTGTTTTAAAATGCATCTAACAACTTTAGAACTCATGTTAGACTTCTACTAGGATTTAGTACAAGATCCTAGATTCCATACATGAGCCATTGAGCTTCAACAATCAAAACCAATCACATCTCAAATTCAGATTTCATAAAACTCAGATTATCACACTATCATCATATAGTAGAGAATCAAACGTCAACTAGGGCTTAGTTCGAAACCCTAGGACTTAAGACCATCAACAATTAGGTCAATACATATATCTAGGATTCCATCATCATGCACAAGCATATCATAACATGTGTTAGTCAAACCCAATGACACAAATATATTTAGACATCTAACGTATTTGATTAGAGTAAGGTTTCGATCAAACAAACATACATATACCTAGGATTTCATTCGTATTATCTAAAATAAGGGTCTTGCTTATACATCCTACAAAACTCTAATGATCTATAGTTTCAATACGTAAGACAACAAACCCTAATTTATCAATCCTTCAAAGGTTTGGGATTTCAGACATCACCATTCAATCCTAACAAGTTAGGGTTTTCATAACCATACCAAAACCCCCAACATGACATTATCAAAGCATCAAACATTTTGTTTAGACTTCAACAATAACCCTAATTAGGTTAGGGTTTCACACATTATCATCGACATACCCTAAGTTAGGGTTTTTACAAAGAACCATTTTAGGGTTCAACAAGAATAATCAAAGATATGAGGGTATATTTATCTAATGATGAACCACCCAATCAAGAATTTTTATGATTCAAGAGAGCTAGACACAATAATGTTAGTAATGTAGAATAGTTTATCAAGAATGAATATGAAGAGAGCAAAACCTATAGTCTAATGCATACCTTTTGTTTAACAAACCTTTGTAATTCCAATGTTTTGTCTTGTGAGGCCTTCTTCCATAATCCTTGAGTATTCAACAAGCCTTTCCTAAACAAGGAAAATAGGAATAGAAATGTGATTACCATTTAATAGAAACAAACCTAGATAAGTAAAGGAAACCAAAAATGAAAAGACAATACAAGGAGTAAGATACTTATATTTGGAAGTTGGCGAGGGCTCTCTCCAAACTCAAGGGATACCTATAAGCTTATAAAAACATTTCAAAAGTATTTATCCAAAATATGTTAAACCTACAAATACTAGAAATAAAAAATGAAACAACTAAACCTTAGAGTAAAGGAATTAGTAGTGTAGGTCCCTTATCTTTGATTCTTCAACTTTATTCTTCTTTGGAGATCCTTCTTCAACAACATTAGCTTGGTCCCTGTTCCTTTTTTTATTCTTCGGCTTGTCTCACTTTTATAGTGACCCATTTTATAACATTGGTAGCATTCTATTTTGGACATGTCTACCTTCCTTCTTGGCCCTTTCTTGAATTTTACTTTCTTGTGATAAGCGTCGTATGCATTTGAAACTTTCTCTTCTTCATTGTTGGTTACAAATGAGATTCTCATCTCTTCTTGGCTGCAAACATTCCATAATTTTTTGAATGAAGGAGTTTCTTTCCCATTGTTGAGTCCTGAAGCAAAAGCACTCCAAATAGGTGGCAATCCCAATAATGCAGTAATCACTAGCTCTTTTTCCGGTACAATCTCATCTATGGCTTGAAGGTCATCTCTAATTCTAGCTATCCTTACAAAGAAGGAAGCCACAATGTCATCCTTTGTCATTTTTGTATTCCTTGGTTCATTCTTAAGCCTTGCTACTTGACTGATGTTCTTGATATTGAACAATTTTTTGATAAGGCTTCATACGTTTCTTGAGCATGGTCTATGCTGGAAATGTATGGGACAAGATTGTCCTTTATACCTTCTACCATAAATGTCATAGCCAATATTTCTGACTTTTTAAACTTCACTTTATCTGCATCACTAGATCCTTCGATAGGTTTCTTCACTTTTCTCTAACCAAATCCATGACTTTGTTCTTTTCAAGAATGAGATCAATTCTCTTCTTCCATGACCTGTAATTTGATGCTCCTTCTAATTTTTTCTCTCCCTTTATTGTGCTAGACATTATTCTTGAAGGTAGTAAGCTTCTTTCCTTATAAGATTTCTTTATATCATCCCTTGCTCAACTTTTTGAGGTTTCTTAGACTCCTTTTAGTAGATCCTCAAACTGCGTTTTTCCTTCTTCACCTTAGCTCTGATACCATGTTAGAAAATCAGAAACGCAGAAAGATTTTCTTTATATAGATAATTACTTGTCACTTTCTTATCTTTATGTTATTTTGTCTTTTAGTTCATCAAGCAATTACCAAAACAATAGCACAAAGTTCACAAACACCAGATATAAGCAAATAACTAGGGAAAAACCCCTATCTAGGGGAAAATCCAGTCAACAACTCTTCCTTAATAACTTCTTGAGATAATGCAAGACTCTTGACCTAGACATAGACTTCCTCCACACCAACTCAGCCTTTTCTGCCTTCTTGCAGATGGGAACCCTTTACCAACAACTCGATCTTGCATCAATAACTTGCAGCAGCGACTTCGACCCAACAACTGATAGCAACAGGAACTTCGACTTGACAAGAGAGTCTTTGATCCCCTAGAGGAATCCACATGAGAGATAGATAGCCAAAAATTTCGATTTTCTCTTTTTCTTCCTCTTTCTCCAACTTTGCACTCCTTTTGCCTTCCTTTCTTACTTCACACTTTTCTAGCTCTTTCTTTTGGATATCAAACTTGTGTGAGTGAATGAATGCTCCAAATGAATTCAAACTGCTCCAATATATAGGCTTCTGGTGAGGTCAAATTACCCAGTTTGAGGCGAACTTGATCTCCTTGAGGCCGACTTGGTGTGGAGGTGGCGAATAGCTTATTTGACTTAATATTAATTCTTTTTACATGATTCAAAAGCCCAAGAAGGGTCTCACTAAATATATAATGGCTCTAATGACTCAGAATAAATCCTAGAAGTCCTCAATGGGGACTTTGACCTAAAACATGATGACCCAAGCATGAAACCCATGCTTTAACAAGTCATAATAATAATAATAAAATTCTTTTTCATAAGCACATTTCATTTTGACTCATACAATTATGAATACCAAACCTAGTTACATTTTTCAACACTCCCTCTTAACTAGGGAGGTATCATACTTACATATACAAGTACATGGAAGATCTCAAAACTTATGAACTATGAAGAGTTTAGGCACCTTAGTGCCATGGACTAGATTCCTGATCATGGCAAACTATCCAAGGTCCTTCAACAATTTAGGCACTCACAGTGTCACAGACTAGATTCCTGACCAGAGCAATCTATCCGGATGGGACTAAGATAGACTAAAGCTTTCACCCTCTCTAGGTACCATTAGGCTTATTTGCTAACCATCAACCTAGGGATCCAGGTGCATATCTGAGGCCAGAGCTCTATGACCAACACCACCCTCCCTTCTTCGGGATCTAGACATCAACACATAGTGCCGACTAGATGTCCTCCCAGGCATTACCCTCAAATTTGGCAACTAGGGCCAAACTCCACCTTGGGCAACTCATATGATGCAGCGAATATTTTTATTGGATTCCTCTTTCCGGGAGGTGTAGGATTGATCTAAAGATCATCTCATTATGACATGTACAAATGGAATTATGAATTTATTTCTTCTATGGACAAATTGTCAAGGTCGGCCAACAAACTAATGTAGGCTCAGAAGCGCAAAAGACATGTCTCTTCACCCACAATGTTGCATATAAATAGAAGGAGCATCTACCTCATTTGCACATCATTCATCACTCACATATCTCTCTCCTCATCTGATTGGGTGTACGAATTTTTGGGCAGCCTCTCTCCTCTGCACGTGCGAAGGACAGTCTGTGATTCTTTGTTTCATGCATTCACCAAATTGCAGAAGGTTTGACCAGCGTTGACCGGGCAGTAGTTGACCTTGCTTGACTGCGATTTTCTTGGAGAAAATTCTGTTTGGACATGCTGCATTTTTGGGCACAGATTTCGAGGCATTTTGAACTGTTTAACCAGCATTGACCGCAGGTTTAACTGTGTTGATAGAGTTTGACTGATATTTTCGGGACGGTTTTGGCCTGATTCAGACTGTCCTTAGAGGCCGAATTGACTAGGTTTGACCAAGTTGATTTGGAGGTGTAATTCTGCTAAGTTGACCAACATTGACTTTTTGGTTAGGGCATCCTGTTGGTTGCAGTTAGACTGGATATATTTGACTGTGATTGGGCAAGTGAATTTTGTATATTGTATTCTCTCTCTCTACTGAACTTTTGAAGAATAATAAGAGGAATTGATCAAAGGGTTTCCCCACATTGGGGATTTTCCCTGGCATCCGCTAAATATGGTGTCCTCTTGTCTTCTGTTTATTATTTATGTTCTATCTGCATTTACTATCATATTTATGTGATTGCTAATTTGGAAATTGATATTAGGCTAATACGAAAACTTGAAGTAAATTGCTCTTAAGCATAGAACATACCATTGTTATCTAAAATTAATGTGCTATCAAAGCTGAGGTGAAGACAAAGCCCAAGCAAGAGTGAAAAGAGAAATCATTGAGATTTGTTGGACAAGGACAAGATTCAATAGCCTCCGCATCTTACTTCAAATGTGATGACAAGCTCAATGATAAGTTTGAGTATCTTGCATGGAAGATGTCTCTTGATTTGACTTTTGAAGAGTAGGATGTTATGGACTATGTGCAGGGAAAGATCACTGAACCTCCTTCAAATGCATCGGCTGCCGCTAAGACAAAGTACAATAAAGGTGAAGTCAAAGCTAAGAAGATCATCAAAGATTTTATTAACAAGCATTTGGTTGCATACATCTCCGACTTGAACACATCTAAGGAAATGTATGACAGGTTGGTTGGCATGTTCAAGGTTAACAATGCAAACCAAGTCCTCTTTCTCAAAAACAAATTGACGGACATAAAGAAGGGAAGAGGTGACAATATCTAATCCTACTTTATGAGGATTACCGAGATAAAAAATGATCTTTCAATTGGAGAAGTTATTACTGTTAGGGAGCTCACTCTCATACCCTTGGAGGTCTCCCTCGTGTTGATTTGGGGTAGCATCGGATGTGCTTCAGCCACGAAAATTGGTGGAAATGCTAAAGCACATGAGATCTCCAATACCTAGAAATGGTTTGGCTAGATTCTAAACAATTTGGGAGATATTAAAATAATTAATATTTTTAATGGAGTCTCTAAGTTTAAACTTAGGGAAAATGAAATGTTAATGTGAATTAATATAAAACTGTGTTAGAAGGGTCCAAAAGTCATGGATCAAGCCAGAGTTAATCTTAGCCGTTGATTAAGGACTTAATCTCGGTTGTTGAATTGTCAATGAGAAAAGTATAAGAGGAGGCTTTAGGGTCACTTGGAGAACACACCGAGTTGATCAAAAATTCGATTTTCTGGGGCAGGGCTTACTAAGGAAATCGAAGGAGTGATCAGAGTTGCAGCTAAGGGACGGTGAATACAAAAGCAGAGAGGGTACCAGGAGCATCAGTGCAGAAGCCGGGAGAGAGGGACGCAGAGGCAACTAGAGGCCACGCAGAGCCAGTCAAGGCCCACGCAGACGCAGCCAGGAGCTACGCAGTGTCAGAGAGAGCCAGCGTGGGTGACACAGAGGCTCTAGAGACTGATGCAGTGCCTCTAGAGGCTGATGTAGCGCAAGTTGGGGTGATGTTGGGCTGACACTGGGCCAAAGAGGCTGACGCAGTCCCTAGAGGCAGACGTTGGAGAATTCGTGGGGTAGATTGGAGCTGAGAGCTGTGGGATTGTTCATCCAGGGTTTTAGCCGGAATATCTATCTCCCACTGAGAGGTACTACTGCAGAGATCATTTTCCATTGGGTGAGCCAGTATGGCACCCAGATTGTATTCTGAAACTGCTTAATAATAAAACCCTCAGATAGCTGCACCGATTTTCCCGCATTGGGTTTTTCCGAGGATATTGGTCCAAAAAACAACGGCGTCACTTGTGTGCTTGTTTTTCCTTCAGTTGATGATCTGTAATGTGTTGAGCATGTACTTGTATTTATTTTCAGTATTTACATGTTAAATAACTTTTTAATTAAACAAAACAAGTAGACATAAATAAATCAGAGAGTACATGAAGGACCTTTAACAGTTTGACTTAGAAATTCCGACATGGTATCAAGGCGTGGTTGCAGATCACAGGAGAACTAAGGGCATCAGCCGAGCAGAGTAGCAGTAGTAGAAACAACTGTCTTGAGTGACAAAAGTTGTTCCTAGCGAAGAAGCAGCAAGGGAGGGGTGATGCAGTGCCTGCATCATCAAGTTTGAGTCGGGAGGAGGATCAACGCATTGGTAGAAGGGAGCAGACCTGACCTATGCAGTGCCCGGTCATCTTTCTTAGTCAGGAAGGATTGACACCCGTGGCCAGGAGGTGCGGAGTTTGTTGGCGCTGGGATTGCGCAGAGCCTAGAAGCTCTAACCTTCAGTTTGCTGAGGCATAAGAGGTTGTGGGTAAGTTGCGGAGTGAAGCTTGTGGGGTACTGTGGTCAGAACAGTACCTAACAGGGCAAGACCAAGGAGGAAGGAGTTTCTGCGAAGGATTTCTAGCCAAGAAATCCGGATTAGTGGTGCAGTTGCACTGACGATCAGAGTGAGGGCATCTCGACATTGGTAGAGGGGTTTCCAGGAGGGAAATCGAGGCTTAAAGGGAGTCACACTGAGAACTTCTAGAAGGGAAGTAGAGGAGTAGCAAAATGGCAGTGAACAGTGTAAGAGACCAGGACAGAGTGGATGAAGCCTCAAACTTCGTAGTATGGAAGGCCAAAATCTTGTCCGTTCTAGATAGGAATCATCTCAAGCACTTTGCCTTGAAGACGATAGCGATCCTAGTTGACCCAGTTAAGAATGACAAGTACAAGGAGGCAATGGCGAGGGCCAAGAGCATCATCCTTGAAGGGGTTAAGGACCATGTAGTACCACATATTGTCGAAAAGGAAATGGCAAATGTGATGTGGGAGGCCTTGATGAAATTGTATCAGCATACTTCCGTGCAGAGGAAGATGCTACTAGAAAATCAGTTGTGGTCATACCAGTTTCAGAAGGGAGAACAGATCGACAACTTCCTCGGTCGATTGAAGGAGATCCAGATTCAACTGACTTCCATAGGGGCCACGCCGGATCAAGAATTAATGGTGAGGACAACCCTGAACACAGTGTCAGAAGATTGGGAGGTGTTTGTCCAAAGCATACTGGGTAGGTCGACCCTTGCAGATTAGGAAGAACTATGGGCGGCTCTTTGCCAAGAAGAGATTAGAAGGCTGACCAAGGTGGGAAGCAGCGGCAAGGGTTCAAAATCAAGGAGGAAGAGGAGGATGCTGCCCTAGCATCTGAGGGAAAGCAGGAGAAATGGAAGAAGAAGGTCCTCTCCAAGGTCAAATGCTTCCATGATTGGGAACATGGTCACTATGCGAGCTAGTGTCCGAAGAAGAAGAGTAAGGGAGAGGCTTCCGAGACCAAGGCTGCGCCAGCAAAGGTGGTGAAGGAAGTGGAGACAGATGATAAACTGTGCCATGAGTGCTCACACGCCACTTGAGAAGAAGTGGGGAGACATCGAGTTGTAGTCAGATGGACTACAGGCGATGAGGTGCAGGATCCTCGAGGTACCCAGCCTCTTGGATTATACCTTGCTACAGGAGCCCTGAAGAGGAGTAGCAATACTGGTAGATGTCAGTAGAAACGGATGCAGATGGAGCGATAGAGGGAGCTACAGTGTAGGAGTCCCAGGACAATGTGAAGCAGCAGTGCGAGGTGCATGGAGTTGTTGTAGCAACGCAGAGTTCAGAGAGGGAGCACTTGTCAACAACCAAAGGAGTTTCAGCATCATGGGTGTCTCTAACCTGGCAAAGATGTCAGAGTTGGGAGATCAGTTACTTACTTCACAATAATTGAGTTGTAATGCAGTAGTTAGCTGTGCCAGTGCTATGCAAGATGCAACATGATGAGAGGGGCTGCTGTACAAATGCAGCAGTGACAGTGACAGGGCCATGGGTAGCAATACCTGATGCAACAGTACAGAGGATGTTGGGCAGCAGGCCTAGCATCAGCACCAGGACTGATGCCGGATGATCAAGGCGATGCTCAGTGAAGAGTCTTACTAGAGCAGAGTCCTCGCTAAGAGAGGTTGTTGATTTGGGGTAGCATTAGATGTGCTCTAGCAACGAAAATTGGTGGAAAGGCTAAAGCACATGAGATCTCCAATACTTAGAAATGGTTTGGGCAGATTTTAAATAGTTTGGGAGATATTAAAATAATTAACATTTTTAATGGAGTCCCTATGTCTAAACTTTGGGAAAATAAATAATTAATGTGAATTAATATAAAACTATGTTAGAAGGGTTCAAAAGTCATGGATCAATCCAGAGTTAATCTTAGCTGTTGATTAGGGACTTAATCTCGGTTGTTGAATTGTCAACGAGAAAAGTATAAGAGGAGGCTTGAGGGTCACTTGGAGAATACATCGAGTTGATCAAGAATTCAATTTTCTGGGGTAGGGCTTGCTGAGGAAATCGAAAGAGTGATCATAGTTGTAGCTGAGAGGCAGTGAATACAGAAGCGGAGAGGCAGAGAGGGTACCAGGAGCATCAACGCAAAAGCCGAGAGAGAGTGACGCAGAGGCAGCTAGAGGCCATGCAGAGCCAGTCAGGGCCCACGCAGAGGCAGCCAGGAGCTACGCAGTGTTAGAGAGAGCCAACATGGGTGATGTAAAGGCTCTAGAGACTGACACAGTGCCTCCAGAGGCTGATGCAGCGCGAGTTGTGGTGATGCTAGGTTGACACTGGGCCAAAGAGGCTGACGCAACATGAGTTGGGGTGACACTGGGTTGACACTGGGCCAAAGAGGCTGACACAGTCCCTAGAGGCAGATGCTGGAGAATTCGTGGGGCAGATTGGAGCTGAGAGCTGTGGGATTGTTCATATGGGGTTTTAGCTAGAATATCTGTCTCCCTAAACCGCCTATACTTAAATTCAAAAAGAGTGAAGGGATCTCTACTTGAATGGTTCATGAGGCACAATACTTGCTAAGGTTTTGCAAATGGGGTAGCCAGCTAAGTGGGCTTGATTGTGGAAAAACTCCACAGTTAAGCGCGCTTGAGCCAGAGGAGTTCTGGGATGGGTGACCTCCTGGGAAGTCCTGGTTACCGGGTGCAAGCCCCGGAAGTGATGATTGATGCTATGTGATTCGTTCTCCACTTTTCACTAGTTTCAATCCCACTTCTTCACCCCTGTGAGCATCACCCGATGCAATGAGTGCTAAGTGAACTATTCAAAAATCATGAGAAATTAGTCAGTTTCGACCACCTCTCATGGAAATGGTCATACGTTTGAATGACTTACTTAACGCAGTTGAATCCCAAAAATGATATCTAATATAATGCACTGCGTAATCCCCCATACTTAAAATCATCATCATATATATATAGAACTTAAATAAATTGTTTGAATATCCATATTAACTAATACATTTCAAGTATGAATTCTCTGTCTCTATTGTGTGTGTATTAATGTTACCTTAGTAAAATAGTTTAGTCTCAGTGGACGTTAACCATCATCATCATCATCATCATATATATAGAACTTAAATAAATTGTTTGAATATCCATATTAACTAATATATTTCAAGTATGAATTCTCTCTCTCTATTGTGTGTGTATTAATGTTACCTTGGTAAAATATTCCAATGTTCTGCAAGAAAAATTAATTAAAGATAAAATGATATAGTTGGTTTGAAACCTCGACCAAATCTCAAGAATGTGATTAATCTGAAAGACAATACTATTATTAATATAGTTACTTCTTAATAAGAGTAAAATGTGTAACTCATTCAATTTTTAATAAAAAATATTAATAATGATAAAATATTCAAAAATACAAAATAAACAATGAAAATTTACCACTATAGATCTATCTTAATCACATATTTACCAAGCACTAGAAGGGATTAAATCTCTTGACATGTAAATATTTTTCAAGTTTGAAATTTAATCCCTCTTGGCTCTTGATAGATCCATAATTAATTAAAATAGATCTATATTGTTAACCCATGGAGAACTCGTGTAAACATGACCCTAGAAAATGGGTTCGATTTATTCTACTAGTCGATGGGATTATAGATCTCTCAAGGGTTCTCGACGCACCAAAATTTTCATTGCAAATTTTCCAGAATTTTTGCACTTTGAGACTCGTAGCTAATATCCTTCCTTGCATATTTCTTATGTGGCATCGAGCATCTTTCCCATCACCTCCATTTATATTTACCAATCGCCAATGGCTCAATCCTCCATCTCCCTTGCTACTAATTCTGACCACAATGTGTTTATCAATTATTGTGGTCTAGATGCAAAGAATTTTTTTTCCAGCCATCTCTACTGACATCTTTGTTTACATGGACTGGGAGTCTTCCTCAATCAGAGTGAATTGCAATGGGGAGATGATTTTAGTGTTCAGATTGAACACACCATTTGATTGGCCTCTATTCATGTGGCAATATTCTCTAAAGGATATGTCGATTCAAGTTGATGTGCAGATGAACTTGTCTAAATGTTGGACACGAATGCCCCTATAATTCTTATACCACATGAAGCTTGATGAATTTACGGGACCCTATCATTAAATTAATCCCAACCACCACGTTAAACACACATTAGGGACTTGTCATTAAATTAATCCCAACTACCTCGTTAAACACACATCAGATAATTAAAGTCAAAAGGGCATTTAATACATAGTTGGTACATATGTTTGGGAAAGCATTCGCTCCGCAACTATTACTTGGAGTCTGCAACCTCTGCAACTCTTCTTACTTGCAGTCGGAAACCTCTGCAACTCTGCAAGTTCATAAAATCATTCATTTTGTATAATTGTCCATCATGTGTCTTAATGATTTTCTCTGACATAAATTAATGAATAAAAAATGTATGTTTAGATAAATATGATTGTAAAAGTATTTTTTCATAGTAGAGAAAGTCGAGAGGATGAAGTCTTAGAGGTGAAGAGAGAAAATCATCATGGAGCAAATATTGGTGGGCGTCTTAAAACAGTTTCTTACGAAGTTTTACAAAGAGTTACTCTGCAACCCCTGGTGAAGTGTAAACCGCAGTAAGAATTTTGTTTTAATTGGAGATGCAACCTCCATTTATCAAGCCAATGTATCTTCATATGTTTTTATATCTTAATCTAAAGTATGGTTTGTTGTGATATGGCTTTAAACTTTGATGTCTAGTTTTACAACAACCACTCTCTTTTACTCTGTTCTACCATGTCATTTTCTGTGTTTTTATATGCTCGTCGAACTGAAGAATTTGATTTCTAAAAGTGTTTTTTTGAGGCATAAACTCCTCTTCTCCGCCCTGTAATTTATTTCACATGGTATCAGAGCCAAGTTAAACTTTGTTATAGTAAGAACAAGTGTTTTTACTAGAAGTTAATAGAATTGTTTTGACAGCGGTTTTTTTTGGCGAGTATTTTCCAGCAATGACAAAATTTTACAGTGAGAAATGGAAGCATCAAGCACAAGCTTGAATAATCCTTAGATACCTCAATTTAATTGAAACAATTATGACTACTAGGCTATAACAATGAATGCTATGTTTTCTTCTCAAGACATTTGGAATTTTGTGGAGAATGGTTTTCAAGAAAGAGTAGATGTAGGAGCATATAATGCCTTGGCACAACTAGAAAGGGATCTTTTTAGGGAAAATATAAAGAAGGATGCAAAATCCCTCTTCTACATCTTTAGAAGTCCATGAAAGAATTTTCCCAAGGATTGCAGCAATAATAAAGTCCAAGCAAGCATGGAACACCCTCCAAATAGCCAACCAAGGCATGGCAAAAGTAAAGACAACAAACCTACAAATGATAAGGAGACATTTTGAGACAATTTATATGAAAGAGTCTAAGAATGTAGACTCGTTTTTTACACATGTAATTGGACTAGTTACCCAAATCAGGTCTCTTGGTGAGACACTTGAGGAAAGGGGAATAGTTGAGAAAGTGTTGAAAAGTCTACCAACAAGGTTTGATACCATTGTTGTGGCCATAGAAGAGACAAAGGATCTCTCACAATTTCAATAGATGAGCTTCATTCATCACTGATTTCTCATGAACATAGACTGAATAGAGCAACAAGATACTCATTGGAACATTGATCCAGGAGGCTCCAGAAAGACACACAAGACAAAGATGGCTCAAAAATCAAAGTGTTTGGATTGTTCTCAAACTAGGACCAAATCAAAGACCTCGTCGTCCTGATCATGGTGGTGTGAACGGCTCGTGAAACCGAGCTCGTATGTGAAAGATAGAGCTCCTCAAAGTTTGACATGATAGGAGAAAGTGGGCCCCACAGCATGCCACATGGCATCCCAGTAAGCAGGCGGGACCCACATGGCAGCCCATCAGCCATTGACACTTGGAATTCTCTCATTTGTCTCCTAAACTGACATAAGAGACAAAATCATTTTTTATGGTTAAATAAATAACCATATAACAAAATATGTTATAGTTATTAAAAATAACTATATAAAACAATACAACACATGGTTTTGGGATCGGTGGAAACAAACCCCGCCGAACCCTTTTAAAACAACCATATTACAAACAATCACATTTCTATATGGGATCAAGATCAGCGGCAATAACCTTCGCCGAACCCTCCTCCACATTTCCCACACATATATCACAACCATATATATATATATATATATATATATATAATGGGATCGTCGGCCACAACCTCCACCGAACCCTCCCCAACGGTTGAACCCATATATATATATATTATATGCCGCATATCTTGCCACACCGATCACCGATTTATACTATCACCGATATGTATATCGGCAAAATCTCCGATAAGGGCGCCGCTACCTCCGCAGTTCTGACCGCCAATAAGCGCGATCGTCGATATGGATATCGGCGAAGTCCCGATAAAAGCACCGATATAGATGCTCTACAGTGCCAATCGCCGATATTGGAAAAGTGTCGATCTTTAAGGCACCGACAACAATTGTGCCGATATATTTATCCCGAGAGTGGTTAAGCGATAAGGTGTTAAGTGCGGGGTTCGTGGGGCAGGCCGCCCAAAGCAGACTTGACCCCTATTTCAAAGACATTGTGGTTGTAAAAGTGTTATATGCGGAGAGGCGAGATTTTATCCCCTAACCTCTCCTCAACAGTTTGCCTTACTTGCCAACACACCAACTTCTTTACCTTGGTGAATCCGCCCAAGGTTTTTCCACTTAAACAGTGATTTTTCTCTCTGCAGGCAGTTCGAGGAGGAGAGAGACTGCAGGCATGAATTTTGAGGTAGAATGCAGGCATGAATTTCAAGGCAATGAATTAATTAATATTTTAATGCAAGAACCATGAATTTTGTAGGATGACAAAATTCTCGCTTTGTCAGAATTTGACAAGTTTTATATGGTTTTTACATCTCTCGTTGCCACGAACACAATGGTGTTGTTCATTTCTTCATCAGAGGTCTGCATTTTCCAATCAGTTCTAGAATGCACGTGGAACCATGATTTTAGAAAAAACATGGAGCGGAACCATGAGACATGAAATTTTACCAAGGAGGTAAAATTTTGACATTTCATAATATAGTCAAGTTTATACTTGTTTTTCATGGCTTTCTGCAGGGATCGCAATGGCGAGATCAGATTCACCATATGAGTTGCAGATTCCCAGTCCATCCATGGAACAAAATCTTTGAAGAATCCCATGGGAATCTAGAAGATTCCTTGAGCCTAGAATTCTCAACTTCTCAGAATTCAGATTTTGGAAAATCAATTTAGCACTACTCGACGCCACAAGTCTAACGATGGCTTCAGACTTCTTATTCTCTCATTTCTCCTTCTAGTCACTTTTCCAAGTGCCAGTGCAGATGTCCACATTCTTTTGCGAGCAACCATCTTCATGAGATCGATGCCTTGAGAGCAATGGTCCGAGCAACTTCAGCAGTGAGACATCCACTTCTTCAGATGGCCCTTGGTTGTGACGTATATGATGTGTTCATGTACTTCTTCTTTTTGCATTATGTTGTACAAATCCATGATTAATGTTGATAAAGGATCTTGTTTATTACATGTTGTCATGATTCCTTGCTTCATGTTATGCAGAATCTTTTGTGTGATGTACTTTCTGTCATAACTCTTTATGTTATGCTTTAAGATCCCTTGTTGTATGTTGCTGGGATACTCTTGTTGTCGTCATGCATGTGTTTTGCATTGGCATCCCTTTTGTGCCATGTTGGCGGGATGTGCACCATACATGTTTTTGTGTCATACTGATAGGAGTATTTGATTGAGAGTTCTAGTTGTAGAACATCTCTTAGAGCCACTCCTGCGTGAGGGCATTCTTCCTTGTATGATCGAGACATCATCTCTGTGTACATCATCTTCATTGACAACACATAATGTAGTGGCCTACACCATCTTGACACCAGGGCTCGGAGACGTAGTCCCTCTAGGATGAACTTTGTTATCAACACTTATGGTTTCATGTGCTGATGATTGTCATCTTCCTCTTCTTTACAGTCTGCAACTGTATTTGTTAATTTCCTTTTAAGAAGCAATTTTAACACATCACGAAAGTAAAAAGTCTTGGAAAGGTCCTTCTTCACACCTGGACCTGGATCAAGTGGTATAAGAGCAGGTCTTTACGTTGATGTGAATTGCAGCGTGAACAATGACAGAGGATGAAAGGGCAATGTACGAGACCATGCTTAACATTCCCATGAAAGTGGAACTTATGTATAAAACTCTACAAAAAGAAACAGAGGAAAAGGAGCGGTTACAACTTCAATTGAAAAGCTACCAAAGAGGCCATGGAAGAACTGAAGCAAAACAAACATAATCTTCAGATAGAGAATGATGAATTGAAGATGCGCATACATGAAGGGAAAGAGGAGAAACAAAGTTTGCTACTATAGTTGCAAACAAAGGACGAGGCCTTGGAAAAGCTGCAGCGATACCCATGTGAGGTAAAATGTAATTCTCCATCTTCATGTATCTTTCCTGATGATGATTTCGTTGTGTTTGAAAGTCATACCATAGGAATTGGCTCCAAACTGCTGAAGAGAATGGGATATGAAGGAAAAGGCTTGGGCGTTAATGGCCAAGGCATTGTCAACCCCATCAAAGTAGAGGAATTACCCCATCAGGCAGGACTTGGGTATGTTAGGAAAGAAGTTGGGGAATGCGATCACCAACAACGAATGATGAGCAACCCTCATCAGTTCTTTCCAAATCGAAAGAGAAGGTAAAAGATGTTGATTTCCTTTCGATTTCATCTTCTCATAGTATGATGTCTATTGGCGATTTGGAGATCCCGATTACAGGGACAAATATGAGGCTCCTTACAAAGACAAGGCACGAGGAGAAAGAGCTTGGTGCTAAAAACCAAGGCATGACCCAACCTTTGGAGGTTATGCATGAATCTCGATTTGCAGGCTCGAAATACACCAGAGGAGAGTGCTCAAAGGTGTCATATTTGTCTGAGACATCATCGAGGAAAGAGAATGATGGGAAAACATCCCCATCATCCCATGGTAGTTTCCATTGCAGGGAGAGAGCTGAGGTAAGCTCTCATCACCATGCTGACATCAGAAACAACAAAGGAAGGTATAACCATTTTTGATCTTCGAACGTTCATTTTGATCTTGTCGTTAATAATGAACGAAGACAAAGGCATCGAAAAACATGCAATTTTTGTGGTTTACCTAACCATATCTTCTCAAAGTGTTGGAAAAGAATGGAAGCACTCATGAGGCACGAAAAACCCTCTCAATAGCATGAAAAGAACCAGGTTAAGAAAGTATGGAGGAAGAAAGCCTATTGAAGTCATTGTGACAAAAATGGCCATCAGAGAGCCACTTGATGGAGGCTCCATCCATAACACTGCCTTAAAGACAAAGCGTCGGTGCATGAACCAGGAAGAACAGTTGTTCGACAAGCAAAACCACCTCAAGGAGGTGACCCATTCACATTTGATAAGCAAAAAGTGGATTTTTTGACATGATGTCGTTTCATGGTCATTCTTTTGTAAACCACTTGTTGCATTTTAAAATGTAAACATGATGATGTGTTTCCATCATGTAGTCAACAACAATGATGTTTGGTCATGTTTTGAGTCTCATATTAATACTCTGAAAGTAATGTTATGTTTCCATCACGTGTTGAAACAATAATGTTTGGCCTTATGTATGTAAATCATGTGTTGCAGTGATGATGTGTTTTCCATCACTTTTTGAAGCAACCATGATGAGTTGGCCTTGTTGTCATAGCTGGGGTATTACATCCATCTTGTTGTAAACTTTACCATCGAGGATGTGTTATAAACTCATGGAAAGTATGGGACGTTTGGGTCTTTATTTTGGTCATGTCATTCAAAGCATGTCATTTGCAAACAATGTACTATAGGTTGTAAAAGTAGCAGGTGTTGGCTCGTCGCTTAAGGCTCCGAAGAACAAAGGTGAAGGAGATGGAAGCGAGACCTTTTCACGACACTTGTGATGCAGACAGGGTATAAATTATTTTTCATGCTTTTGGAGGACCAAAAGCTCCTCAGTGTGGAGGATTGATCCAGGAGGCTCCAGAAAGACACACAGGACAAAGATGGCTCAAAAATCAAAGTATTTGGAATGTGTTCAAACCAGGACCAGATCGAAGACCTCGTCGTCCTAATCATGGCAGTGTGAACGGCTTGTGAAACCGATCTCGTATGCGAAAGATAAAGCTCTTTGAAGTTTGACATGATAGGGGAAAGTGGGCCCCACAGCATACCACGTGGCATCCCAGTAAGTAGGCGGGACCCACATGGTAGCCCATCATCCATTGACACTTGGCATTCTCTCATTTGTCTCCTAAACTATCATAAGAGACAAAATAATTTTTTATGGTTAAATAAATAACCATATAACGAAATATGTTATAGTTATTAAAAATAACTATATAAAACAATACAACACATGGTTTCGGGATCGGCGGCAACAAACCCCACCGAACCCTTTTAAACCAACCATATTATGAACAATCATATTTCTTATGGGATTGGGATCGGCAAACTTAACTCCACCAAAACTCCTCACATTCCCACGCATATATCGCAACCTTTTATATATATATATAATCTATATATATATATATTATATTATACTATATATATATTATATATATTATATATATATATATATAATATATATAATTATATTATTATATATATATATATAATAATATTATTATATATAATGGGATCAGCGGCCACAACCTCCGTCGAACCCTCCCCAATGGTCACACCCATATATATATCACATTTATTATATGCCACATATCTTGCTGCACCGATCACCCATTTATACTATCGCCAATATGTATATCATCGAAATCTCCGATAAGCGTGTCGCTACCTCCGTAGTGCCGACCGCTGATAAGCGCGATCACTGATATGGATATCAGTGAAGTCCGGATAAAAGCGCTGATATCGATGCTCCGTAGTGCCGATCGCCGATATTGGAAAAGCGCCAACCTTTAAGGCGTCGACAGCAGTTGCACCGATATATTTATCCTGACAGCGGTTAAGCGATAAGGTGTTAAGCACAGGGTTTGTGGGGTGTGCCGCCCAATGCGAACCCAAACCCTATTTCAAAGAAATTGTGGTTGTAAAAGTGTTATATGAGGAGAGGCGAGATTTTATCCCCCGACCTCTCCTCAACAGTTTGCCTTACTTGCCAACACACCAACCTCTTTACCTTGGTGAATCCACCCAAGGTTTTTCTACTTAAACAATCATTTTTCTCTCTACACGTAGTTCGAGGAGGAGAGAGAATGCAGACATAAATTTTGAGGCAGAATGTAGACAAATTTCAAGGCAATGAATTAATTAATATTTTAATGCAGGAACCATGAATTTTGTAGGAGGGCAAAATTCTCACTTTGCTAGAATTTGACAAGTTTTATATGGTTTTTACACCTCTCATCGCCATGAACACAATGGTGTTGTTTGTTTCTTCATCAGAGGTCTGCATTTTCCAGTCAGTTCCAGAATGCACATGGAACCATGATTTCAGCAAAAACATGAAGCAGAACCATGAGCCATGAAAGTTCCCAAGGAGGTAAAATTTTGACATTTCAGAATATAATCAAGTTTATACTTGTTTTTCATGGTTTTCCACAGGGATCGCAATGGCAAGATCAGATTCACCATTTGAGTTGCATATTTTTAGTTCATCCATGGAACAAAATCATTAAGGAATCCCGGGGGAATTTAGAAGATTCCTTAAGCCCAAAATTCTCAACTTCTCAGAATTCAAATTTTGGACAGTCGATTTAGCACTACTCGATGCCACAAGTCTGATGGTGGCTTCAAATTTCTTATTCTCTCATTTCTTCTTGTAGTCACTTTTCCAAGTTCTAGTGCAGATGTCCACATTCTTGTGCGAGTAGCCATCTTCATGAGATCGATGCCTTGAGAGCAATGGTTCGAGCAACTTCAGCAGTGAGACATCCACTTCTTCAGATGGCCCTTGGTTGTGAGGTATATGATGTGTTCATGTACTTCTTCTTTCTGCATTATGTTGTATATATCCATGATTGATGTTGATGCAGGATCTTGTTTATAACATGTTGTCATGATTCCTTGCTTCATGTTATGCGGAATCTTTTATGTGATGTACTTTCTGTAATAACTCTTTATGTTATGCTTTGAGATCCCTTGCTGTATGTTGCTGGGATACTCTTTTTGTCGCCATGCATGTGTTTTCATTGACATCCCTTTTGTGCCATGTTGGCGGGATGCGCACCATACATTTTTTTGTGTCGTACTGATAGGAGTCTTTTAATTGAGAGTTCTAGTTGTAGAACATCTCTTAGAGCCACTCCTGCGTGACGGCATTCTTCCTTGTATGATCGAGACATCATCGTTGTGTACATCATCTTCATTGACAACACATAATGCAGTGGCCTACACCATCTTGACAGCGGGGCCCGGAGATGTAGTCCCTCCTAGACGAACTCCGTTATCAACGCTTATGTTTTCATGTGCTGATGATTGTTATGTTCCTCTTCTTTACAGTCTGTAGTTTTGTTTGTTAATGTTCTTTTAAGAAGAAATTTTAACACATCACGAAATTAAAAGGTCTTAGAAAGGTCCTTCTTCACACTCGAACCTGGATCAAACATGCCTTCAAGGCATAAGTTTCATTTGGTCAAATAGAAAAAGAGGAAGATCAAATGCTAGAGAGAGAGGAAGAAGCCCACACACAGGTAGAAGAGGCAACCCTTCAAGCTCAATTGGATGGGACATCAATCAAAATTCAAATCAAGGCCCAAGCCAAAATCAAGCACAAGGTAGGAGGTATGATAAATCTCAAGTTCAATGTCATTATTGTAAGAAGTATGGTCATTATGCAAATGAATGTAGAAAGAAGCAATATTACATAAGTAACAAACCAAGTGTAAACTTCAAAAAGTAAAATCAGGACTATGCTAACATGTTTTTAGCTTGTAATGTAGCACAAGAAAAAAAAAGTGATGTATGTTTTCTAGATTTAGGGTGTAGAAACCATATGACAGGGAACATAGAATTTTTTTCCAATCTAGATGAAAATGTGAAATTTGAAGTGACATTAGGGACTGATAGAAAATTCTTTGTCATGGGAAAAGGTAGAGTCAATATTCTAACAAATAAGGGGGAGAATAAATACATGTCAGATGTTTATTTTGTCCTTGGTCTGAAGCATAAACTCATAAGCATTGGACAACTCATGCAAAACGGATATAATGTATTTTTCAAAAATGTTGAGTGCACAATTTTGGATAAGCCTCCAAGTAGGTAGTTGATCGCAAAAGTTCAGATGACAAGCAATAGAATGTTTACCTTAAAGATAAAATCAGATTTGAAGGAATAAGGTGCACAAGTGCAAATGTCAATGAATTCACAAGAGGATGAAAGAAAAGTTGCAACTGTCACACAGGTAAACTATCAAGCAGAGGTCAAAGATGAAAATTGGTTATGGCATTTGAGAATTGGTCATCTCAACTTTGGAGGTTTGAATTTGCTGCATAGGAAAGGCATGGTGAAGGGATTTCCACTCATAGAAAAACTAGACAACCTATGTGAAGGATGTATCTTGGGCAAACAACATAGAGATACATTTCCAGTAGGAAAGTCAATAAGAGAAAAGGCACCTTTGTAGATTGTCCATTCAGATTTATATGGACCAATGTAGACACCATCAATTGGTGGCAGCCATTATTTTTTGACTTTCATAGATGATTATACAAGCAAGACATGGGTCAACTTCCTAAAATAGAAAAGTGAAGTGTTTGAGTGCTTTCGTAAATACAAAGCTCTTGTTGAAAATCAATGTTCACACTACATCAAAGTCTTGAGGACTAATAGAGGTGGCATATACATCTCAAATCACTTCCTTTGATTTTGCAAGGAGCATGGAATTCACAAGCAATTCGTCAATATTGACTCCCTCTACTCCTATTCAAGCGCAACAAAGCATGCAACAAGTAACATCATCAACAAATAATAGGACAATGTCACACAGTCAAGCAAGTTCTTCTCCAAGCATGCCGCAAAGCACAACAACAAGTGACATGTCAAGCCCATCTTCCGCAAGCATAAGAAAACCAAAATTCAGAAATTTAAATGAAATTTATGAGCAAGATGAAGTTGATAGTAGCATTGGTCTTAATTCCTTATTTGAATTATTTTTTCATGTAGACGACCCAATCCATTTTGAAGATGCAGTCAAAATAGAAAAATGGGTTGCGGAAATGGAGGAAGAAATAGAAGCAATAGAAAAGAATGCCACATGGGAGTTAGTGAACCTTCCACAAGGAAAAGAAGTCATTGGAGTGAAGTGGGTATATAAGACCAAGAGAAATGTTGAGGGGAATATTGAAAGGCATAAAGTGAGGTTAGTTATCAAAGGATATAAGCAACAACATGGAAGAAATTATGCGGACACATTTGCGCCAGTCACAAGGATGGAGACAATGCGTATAGTCGTATCGATCACAGTGCAACATAGATGGAAAGTATATCAAATGGATGTAAAATCAACGTTCTTGAATGCAATGCTGAAAGAGGAAGTATATGTTTCGAAACCACCTGGTTATGAGGTAGAAGGCCAAGAAGATAAGGTGTATAGGTTGAGGAAAGCTCTTTATGGGTTGAAGCAAGCACCATGTGCATGGTATAGTAAGATAGATGCTTACTTGTTGGACAATGGCTTTGACAAATGTGATGGAGAGCCTACTCTCTACATCAAAGAGAGTGATGGTAAGATTCATATTGTTGTCTTATATGTAGATGATTTAAATTTTACAGGCAATGATGATTTCCTCATCGTTGATTTCAAAAAAGTCCTGAGAAGTGAATTTGAAATGACTAACTTGGGGTTGTTATGATATTTTTTGGGCATATAACTGAAGCAAACAAAAAATGGTATTTTTATTTCCCAAGAAAAGTATGTAGCAAACATTTTGGAGAGGTCTAAAATGAAGAACAACAAGCCCGCAACAACTCCAAATGTCATGCAGTTGAAGTTGAGAAAAGAATATTGCAGCAGCAATATCAATCCAACATTATGCAAATGTATGGTGGGAAGCTTGATGTATTTGACCACCATTAGGCTAGATATAATGTATGTAGTGAGTTTGGTGTCGAGTTGCATGGAGACACCTAAGGGGACACATTGGCAAACAGTGAAAAGGATTCTAAGGTATGTCAATGGGACACAATAGTATGGTATTTTATACACTACTACAATGAGTTTAGGCCTGTTGGTTACACCGACAGTGACTGGGCAGGAAGTGTTGATGAGAAAAAGAGCACGTCAAGATATGTTTTTAATTTGGGTTCTAGAGCCATTTCAAGCTTAATATGTCGTCGCAACAACAGCAGTGTGTCAGATAGTTAGGATGAGAAGGATGTTGAGGGATCTATGCCACGACCAAGAGGGAACAATGACTATTTTCTGTGACAACACTGCCACAATTTCACAATCAAAAACTTTATTTTTCACAAGAGGATCAAGCACATTGATGCTAAATTTCATTTTATTAGAGATTTAATTAACAATGGTGAAATTTTTTTGCAGCACTGCAGGTCGCAGGAACTTTTTGCTGATATTTTCACAAATCCATTTGTAGGAATTTACAGGGCAAGTTCCTTACATAGAACACCAAAGGACATCACTCACAAACATAAAACATATCATTACACTAGTATTCTTAACATGGTTAAAACCCTCAAAGAGGGAAACAGTCCACGACCTGAGCCAACACGACCACTTCAGGAAATTTATTAATGTAAAAGAAAGAAAATTTACATAAGATTATCTCATAAATGGGCACCTAACAAATGAACCTCCATACTCTTTAAATAGAGATCATGGAACAATTAGATGTTAAGCCACGGATCAAGTGTCGGTAATACCGAGGAGAGAATGAACCGTTGGATCACTTCATGTCTATAACATATCGTGACTGTCGTAACGTAAGTTACAAAAATTACATACTAAAGAAACACACTTTACCTAACTATACACTAGACCAAGTTATACTTAATTATATCTTATGTGTCGGAATCTCCTAACATCCCCCCTTAAGAACAACTTGAGATAGGATTGAATGATGTACAAAGATGACACAATGGGAGAAGGAAGGAGGCATTAGAGCCTATCCCCCCTTAGTGAGAATTTCATGAACTCTAACCATAAATTGAAGTTTAGTAAACTTCGCCTCTGTGAGAGCCTTTGTAAATATGTTTGCAACTTGATCATCGGTTGTACAATATTGCAATTTAAGAACATGGTCATGAAGGAGATTTCTGATGAAGTGCATGTGTAGTTCAACGTATTTTCTGAACTGATGTTGGATTGGATCTTCACGTAGTTGAATGGCACTTTTATTATCACACCGAAGTGTAGTCAGATGTTGTTGCTTAAAACCAAACTTTGATTGGATCTCATGAAGCCACGGGGCTTCCTTACTTGCTTCAACGACACCACAATACTCTGTTTTTGCTGAAGAAAGATAAATGGAACTTTGATTCTTGCAAGCCCATGTAATAAGTCCAGAACCAAGAGTGAATACATAACTTGCAGTAGAATTCTGATCATCATGGTCACTAGCCCAATCAGAATCAATGAAACCAACCAATAGAGGAGATTCTTCTACACTGTAATGAATCCCAAACTAAACTATACCTCAAACATAACTAAGTATTCTTTTAGCTACTTTCCAATGAATTTCATGTGGGTTTTGCATAAACCGAGAAACAAGGCCAACAACAAAGGAAAGGTGACGATAACTATGGGTCAGATACAAAAAGTTTCTAACAAGATGACGATATAATGTATCATCAACTTCAGGGGAAGTACAAGCGACTGAAAGTTTGGCTCCAGACTGAAAGGGAGAAGGGTTTGGCTTATAGTCTTGCATGTGAAAATGGCGTAGAAGATCACAGGCATACTCAGATTGGGAAAGGGAAATACCTTCTTTGGATTGCAAAACTTGAAGACCAAGAAATAATGCAAGTGTCCTAAGTCTGTCATTTAAAATTTCTTTTTAAGGCTAGACTTCACATGGTTTATAAGGTTGGGATCACTACAAGTATGGATAAGATCATCAACATAAGAAACAAGAATGATAAGAGACTTACCCACATTCTTGGTGTAGACAATATTGTTATAATAACACCTAGAAAAGACAGTATCTAAAAGAAAGCTATCTAATTTGGCATACCAAGCCCAAGGGGCTTGCTTGAGACCAAAAGGGATTTCTTAAGCATACATAAAAGGCTGGAGTCTGTTTGTATAAAGCTAGGATGTTGTTCCATATAGATTTCTTCATGCAAGTCCCCATGCAAGAAGGTGGATTTAACATCCATATGATGGACTTCCCATTTGAAAGAGGTGGCAAGGGAAAGAACAAGGTGGATAAAGTTCATTTTGGCAACAGGGGAGAAGGTTTCAGTATAGTCAATGCCTTCAACTTATGAAAAACCCTTAGCAACAAGACAAGCTTTATGTTTATCAACTTTTCCATCTAGTCCAAACTTGGTTTTGTAAACCCATTTGCATCTAACAAGTTTTCGTCCCTTTGGAAGAGGAACAAGGTCCCATGTATCATTTTCCAATAATGAACGATATTGTTCATTCATAGCTACGTCCTAATCTGGATGGCTTGAAGCTTCTACAAAGGTGTCAGGATCATAATTCATTGAAGCTTGAGCCAATAAAAAAGAGACTCTATCGAGCTGAGAATGTGTACGACGTTGATCTGTAGGATTGGCATCCTCGTTGTCATCATCTGAAGAAGGAATATTTTTAGAAATAGAAGGGATAGAGAGAGGTGGCACATCTGCCAAACTAGGCTTGTAATCCGATATATCTTTAGCAAACTTTACATCTCTTCTAATGATAACATTTTTGGATTTAGGTTGAAGAAATTTATATCCTTTGGCATCTTTAGAATATACACCAAAAATATAGTTTTCACTCTTAGGTTCTAAGGCTTTATGTTTCTTATCTAGAATATGGGCCCATGCATCACTTCCAAAAACACAAAAGTGTCTTACATCTGGTTTAATTGAGCTCCATGCTTCTTTTGGAGTGATATTCTTTAAAACCTTAGTAGGAGTGTGATTTACTATGTAATTTTCACAGTTAACTGTTTCTACCCAAAAATTAAGACTAAGTCCTTTAGATTGAATCATACAATTAACCATTTCCTTTAAGGTGTGAATTTTCCTTTCAGCTACACCATTTTGTTGTGGAGTATATGGAACAATATGTTGCAATTGAATTCCATGCTCAGTGAAAAAGTTGATGAATTTGTTGTTAACATATTCTCTGTCATTATCAGATCTTAACTTAAGAATTTCATGTCTAGATTGTTTCTCAACAAACGCCTTAAAGGCCAAGAACATGTTAAAGAATTCACTCTTGAGTTTTAAGAAGTATACCCAAGTGCATCTAGATAAATCAACAATGAAAGTTAAGAAATACTTGTAGCCAAAGAATGAAACAACTAGAGGTGGACCACATTAATCACTATGAACAAGTTGTAAAAGGGCTAAGGCATGCCATGAGGCACGGTTTTCAAAACTATCCCAATGATGTTATTTGAGTACACATCTGGAAAAAACACCATCTCTGCAAGATACCATAGGAAGACTTGTCACCATATTTTCTTTACATAGATTTTGAAGGGAGCAATAGTTTAAGTGACCAAATCACTCATGCCAAAGTTTGTTCACTTCATCATTATGAGCAACAAATACTGAGGGAAGAGTTGATGACCCAAAGTTGTTAATCTTATACAACCTTGTAGAATCATCAACAACGTCAGTAGCTAAAATCTGTCTAGGATCTCTTAGGTCCTTAATTACAACATCATGAAGTGAAAATTCGATAGTTTTACCTTCACCTTAATGAGTTATCTGATATACAAATAGAAGGTTACAGGATAAGGTAGGAACACATAATACATCATTAAATTGACCATTGTCTAGATGAATAGTTCCATTCCCTACAACACTAAGAGATCTATCATCACCAAAATATATATTTTTGTGTTACAATCATTTAAAGAAGAAAAAATGGCTTTGTTTTTTTCCATGTGATAAGAAGCTCCAGAATCAATAAGCCACTCATGAGAATTAGAAGAAGAAGATATATTTAGTGCATAACCAGACCGAGATGCTTGAAAACCACATACAGAAAGTGTTATTCCTGAAGATGAAGTTGAAGTTGAAGAGTGCTCCAAATGGATGTTATACTTCTTCATTGCTTCTTCTAAGGCTTCCATCTTCTTAAAGCATTTGGATTCTAAGTGGCCATCACAATTACAAAAGTTTCAATGTCTATCAGTCTTCTTCCCTTTGCTTTTAGTTGCCTTATCATTTTTTTGAGTTGACTTTTCATTGTGAGACTGAAATTGCTTAGGACCTTTGTTTGGTTTAGGACCATTCTTTTTAGGATGTTGCTTCTTAGGATTCTTTGAACTTGGTTGATGCTAGGTTGTTAAGGCTTTCTTAGAAGAGTTTCCAATATTAAGAAGACCAATATGTAAGAGTTTTTCTTGCTCTCTTATGAAAGAATCACAAAAGGCATCAAAAGAGGGGGACTTGTAGTCTTATCATTGAGAAATAAACGCTTCTCTAGTAGAATGGAAGGTGGGAACAAACACAGAGTATGTTGGTGTTGACATAGATTGTCATTGATGTCAATATGGCAATATTTGAGGAGCCAAAGGAGGCAAACGGAGCCATCAGAGGAAGCAAACAGAGCCATCAGAAAAATGGAGGAAGCAGACAGAGCTATCAGGAGCTATCGAAGCAATGTATGCCGCAAAAGGGTCATATGCATGCAAATGAGCTGTTAGGAGCCATATATGCCATAGATTACACTATCAGGAACTATTAAAGGAGCAAGAATGCCAAAGGAATACACTATCAGGAGCATATATCATATATATGGATGCATTTACACTATAGGAAGCAATATATGCCACAAACTCATATATCGAAGGCCAACACTCATAAAACATATATAGACAGGGCTATATACACTATTCGTGGAATAAAACCATACATATATGCAAATACACTATCGGAGCGGAAAGGCAGAGTTTATATATGCAAATACACTATCGGAGGTGGAAGTGTTGACGCTATCGATTCCGTAGAACCCATACAGCAGCACCCCTGTGTATTTACTTGTTTATCGCCGAATGCCTTTTACACAGAGAAATAAAGCTAAACACTTAGCAGATTCGGGAAAGTGGACTTGAAATTTTATGCACAGGAGTGTTGAGACCTATCGGGTCAGACACATATTATTGCATCGCTATAAATGAGTGGTCTAAGTTAACGTTGAGCCCTGGACCTTTGCGATTTGCGATTGCCGACGTATATCACATCGGTACTTCGGGAGCGGAAGTTACAATGTGTTAAGCGACCCATTGCAATCGCCGATAGCGATTAGTGATATCACATCAGACCTCCACCAAGGGCAAGCGTCGATTGCGATTGCAAGACCGGACCTAATGCAACATTATAGATGGGCTTAATATAATATTACATCCAATGGAGAATCGGCCATCGGCCACTTTGCAGACCCGATGCAGTTATAGACTTGGGTGAATTAAATTTGAAGTCCGCCTCTTTAACAGTTTCGCCGGTTTTTCTCATATTTCCTGTGTAATTGAATATTGGCCTTGCACGCGGTTTGAAGGAAAAAATGCTTTAAGAAATGCTCTCGATAGTTCAGGAGGCTAAACTAATGCTGATTGCGATTGCAATTAGGATGTGGCATGTCCGTTAAATAAAATAGCCTCTGTGGATGCCTGTTATCATTGAAAAAACGGGGTAGTGTTATAGTTTTAACACACAGCGACCGAAAAGCCAGGAAGCTGAATGGAAAGCTAGCGTAGAGGAAACTGAAAAGCCAAATCAATGGATAAAAGGAAAGCCAAAGGTCAAGCCAACATAGAGGAAGCTAAAGCAAGCGTGGAAGAAGCCGAAGAGCCAGTGGAAGGCAAAAACGAACAATCAGAGGCATCAGGAATACATAAAAATAGAAAAAAACAAGGAGAGATGAGTTGTTGTCATGGATAATCTATGTGAGAGGTAGCAAAGGTAGGAGAAGCACGAGAACATGAGTGAAGGAGAAGCTTAGCAGAATAGAAAACTGCATCAAAATAGTTTATACCAGGTTTGGGTTGGAGCCCAAGAGGTTGGAGCCTCAGAACTAAAAATGATTGAAATCCTTGGGAGTTTGTGCTCCTAAGTGCAGAACTATTGCAAGACAGAGTTGGTGCTCTGGATGTTGTTTTATTTATTATATATATTATATATTATATATTTATATATATATATATATATATATATATATGTTTTGGTAATAACAAGAACAATCAAAAAGAAATACTGATTCACCCCCCCCTCAGTATTTCTAACAATTGGTATCAAAGCAGGCTTCTTGATATTAGCCTAACATCTTGAAGAAGGATTCGTAGTCATGATGAGAAATCATGAAGCGTCAGGAAAACCTCCTCTGTTCGACGACACTAACTTTGTTTCTGGAAAAAGAGAATGACCTACTAATTAATGTCCCTTGGACCTGAAGTCTGGCATTTCGTTCAAAATGAGTACCAAATGCCTACCACTCTTCCAACAGATCAAGATGAGAGGAAAGCCTACATTTCCAATGTAAAAGCCTTGAACTCCATCACTAGTGGAATCACTGATTCCGAGTTTACAAAAGTAATGAATTGTAACTCTGCCAAAGAAATTTGGGATAAGCTAGTTGGCTTATACGATGGAGACTTAAAAGCCAAGAAGGCAAAGCTTCAAACTCACAGAAGGCAATTTGAAAGTCTGAAGATGGAAGATGAAGAAGATAATGCAGCATACCTCCTCCGAGTAGCTGAAGTGGTCAACTCCCTTAAAGGATTGGATGAAAAGACTAAAGAAAGTACCATTGTTCAAAAGGTCTTAAGATCTCTTCCAGATAGATTTGACTCCAAAATAAGCGCCATAGAAGAAGAAATGGACCTAGATGCACTCAACATGGATGAACTCCATGGAATCCTCACTACCTATGAGATGAGAAAAGGTGGCCCAAGCTCCAAAGATGCAGCATTCAAGGCCTCAAAATCCAAGAAGGGGAAAGAAAGGAATGATTGTAGTGATGACTCCAATGTGGAATCCGAATTGGCTCAATTTGTACGAAAGATGAAGAGAGGATCTAAGCTAAAAGGTAAGTACCCTCTTATCTGTTTCAAATGTGGAAAAATAGGTCATTATGCTGCAAAATGTCCTCATAAACATGATAGTGATGATGAAGGAAATTCTAAAGAATGGCACACAAAAAGAAAGGTTTCAATAAGAAGAACTTATTCTCCAAGCAAGATGAGTCTAATGAGGATGAATTTGTAGTCATCAAAAGGAAATTGGATGAGGAAAGTGACCATGATGAAAGCTAAGAAACGTTATTCATGGCATTCACAAATGAAGATGACTCAGGGATAGAAGGAAATGTAGATGAACGGTTAGTAAGTGCCATTGAAGAAAATGAGAAATTATGGAATAAAATCATTTCTATCAAGGTAGAAAATGAGGAAACAAGAAGAAGAGAATATCTCTTGGAAAAAAAGCTAAAAGAGAAAGAAGATACTTGCGAAGAATGTGAAGCCGAAATAGTATCTCTGAGGAAGGAATTGGAGCAAGTCAAAAGGGGTTGGAAAATCTCTCAAATACTTGACACTACCTTAAAAATTAAAAACCTCAACATGACAAGTCTGGAATAGGCTTTAAAGGAGAATCATCAAGCACTAAGAACAGTGTGAAAAGCTATGCCAATGCAGTTTCCAACAACCCAAAAGAAGAAAAAGTGTGTCATCAAAGGCGCATCCCAGATCCAAAGAATGAAGAGAGATTAACACCAAAGAAGAATGTGGATTCGAATCATGGATACTATAGCAAATACAAACCAGTATTGCATCAAAGGCCCATCTCAAATACAAAGAATGAAGCGGGAGTAATTCCAAGGAAGGAAATTGACCCAAACTATTGCTACTACAACAGGTACAAAACTATATTTCTTGGACATTGTTTTCACTGTAAAAAATTGGGTCATCAAGCCAGACATTGCATGGCTCGCAGAAGTGAAACACCAAAGCTAAAGGATCAAATAATCAAACCATATGCCCCCAAAAGGCAGGGACAAATCAAAACCTTCAATTCGTTTGATCCCTTGACCAAATTTGATATGATTTGCTCATTATGCTACAATAATGGACACTTTGAACAAAACTTCCCACTCAGGAATAAAAGCGAGTAGTGAGAAACCCAACATGGATAAATGCAGCCTGGCTCGGTATGCTCAAAATAATGAAAATCATTGGTTTGTGGATAGTGGGTGCTCTAGACACATGACAGGGGACAAAAGGAAGTTTGTCCCATTGAGAAAAAAGGAAGGAAATGTGTCTTTTGGAAATGGATTTGGGAGAATTGCAGGAAACGGAACTGTTACTCTTATCAATGGAAAAGGAAAAGCTCAAGATGATAAGCTAGTAGACGGGCTCAAACACAATCTCCTGAGTGTTAGCCAAATCTGTGATCAAGGACATAAAATTGTCTTCGACATCAAAGATTGTGAAATAAGGAACTCTTCCTCAAGGGAGCTTGTGGAAAAAGGGGTTAGAACACCAAACAACATTTACATTCTGAACAAGATTCAAGAAAATAAATGCTACCTGAGTCAAATAGATGAAAGTTGGTTGTGGCACAAGCGACTTAGACATACAAGCTTCAAAAATCTGATCAATATCAGCAAGATTAGAGCTATACGAGACATCCCAAGGCTATTCAAACCAAATCAAGGAGTATGTGGTCCATGTCAACATGGAAAGCAATCCAGAACCAGCCACAAGACCAAGGAGCTCTCTACATCAAAGCCCTTGGAGATCATCCATGCTGATTTGTGTGGACCAATTAGAAATCAAACACTCCAAGGAGAAAGTTACTTTGTGTTATTTGTTGATGACTATACTAGAATGATGTGGATATATTTTATAAAATATAAATCTAAAACTTTTGAGTGTTTTAAGAATCTAAAATCTCTTGTAGAAAATGAAAAAGACTCAAAAATTAAGTGACTCAGAACAAATAGAGGGGGAGAATGTAGAAATTTTGAATAATTTAACACATATTCAACAGAGATTATCCTGATCATGTACTATTGCGGAAAACAT
>APFE031209568.1:0-25956 GCA_000404065.3 Pinus taeda
CTTTTGCATCGAAAATGGAATTCAAATGCAACATATTGTTCCATACACTCCACAACAAAATGGTGTAGCTGAAAGGAAAAATCGCACCTTAAAGGAAATGGCTAATTGTATGCTGCAATCTAAAGGACTCAGTCTTAGATTTTGGGCTGAAGCAATTAATTGTGCAAATTATATAATAAATCGCACTCCTACTAAGGTTCTAAAGAATATCACTCCAGAAGAAGCTTGGAGTTCCATTAAACTAGATGTAAGTCACTTTCGTGTTTTGGAAGTGAAGCATGGGCCCATATTCCAGATGAAAAGCATAAAGCTTTAGAACCTAAGAGTGAGAAATCTACTTTTGTTGGATATTCTGAAGATGTAAAAGGTTATAGACTTATTCCATTTAAGTCCAAAAATGTTATCATTAGAAGAGATGTAAAATTTGATGAAAATAAATCGGCCTGCGAGCTTAGTCCGGCGGATGTGCCACCTCTTCCTATCTCTTCTACTTTTGAAAACATTTCTTCTTCAGATGATGAAAGTGAGGATGACAATCCTCCCCCAGCTTCTCAGGATCCTCAACTTCCAAGATGGGTCCGTACTACTCGGGATGCAGCAGGTGATCTTGCCGGTGATCCTACAGATCAGCGACGTACACGTTCTCAGTTTGAAAGAGCCTCTTCTTTACTGGCTCAAGCTCCAGTAAATCTGATCCTGACACTTTTGCAGAAGCTTCAGGCCATCCACATTGGGAAGCAGCTATGAATGAAGAATATCATTCATTGTTGGCAAATGATACATGGGATCTTGTTCCTCTACCAAGGGGACGCAAACTTGTTAGATGTAAATGGGTTTACAGAACCAAGTATGGACCAGATGGGAAAGTTGATAAACATAAAGCTCGTCTTGTTGCTAAGGGTTTTTCACAGGTTGAAGTCATTGACTACACTAAAACCTTCTCCCCTGTTGCCAAAATGAACTCTATCCGCCTTGTTCTTTCCCTTGCTGCCTCTTTAAAATGGGAAGTCCATCAGATGGATGTTAAATCTGCCTTCTTGCATGGGGACTTGCATGAAGAAATGTATATGGAACAACCCATTGGCTTCATCCAAACAGACTCCAGCCTTGTATGTCGACTTAAGAAATCTCTTTATGGTCTCAAGCAAGCTCCTCGGGCTTGGTATGCCAAAATGGATAGCTTTCTTTTAGAATCTGGCTTTTCTAGGTGTTATTCTGACAATACTGTCTACACCAAGAAAGTGAGCAACTCTCTTATCATCCTTGTTCTTTATGTTGATGATCTTATTCTTACTGGTAGTGATCCCAACCTTATAAACCATGTGAAGTCCAGCCTTAAAAAGAAATTTGAAATGACAGACTTAGGACACTTACACTATTCTCTCGGTCTTCAAGTCTTGCAATCCAAGGAGGGTATTTCCCTTTCCCAGTCCAAGTATGCTTGTGATATTCTTCGTCATTTTCACATGGAAGAATGTAAGCCAGCCCCTTCTCCCTTTCAGTCTGGAGTCAAACTTTCAGTCTCTTGTACTTCTCCTGAAGTTGATGCTACCTTATACCGTCAACTTGTAGGAAAACTCTTGTATTTAACCCATATTCGTCCTGACCTTTCCTTTGCTGTTGGCCTTGTTGCTCGTTTTATGCAAAACCCCCGTGAAAGTCATTGGAAAGCAGCTAAAAGAATACTTCGTTATGTTCGAGGTACAATACAGTTTGGGATTCATTACAGTGCCAAAGCAGCTCCTCTATTAGTTGGTTTCACTGATTCTGATTGGCCTGGTGACCCTGATGATCGGAAGTCTACTGCCGGTTATGTCTTCACTCTTGGTTCAGGACCTATTACATGGGCTTGTAAGAAACAGGCTGCCATTTCTCTTTCGTCAGCAGAAGCAGAGTATCATGGTGCCATGGAAGCTAGTAAGGAAGCCTTGTGGCTTCGTCAGATCCTATCAGAATTTGGCTTTGAGCAGCAGCATCCAACCACACTTTGGTGTGATAATCAAAGTGCCATTCAGCTATGCAAAGATCCAGTCCAGCATCAGCGCAGAAAACACATTGAACTACACATGCACTTCATCGGAAAACTCATTCATGACCATGTTCTTGAAGTGCAATATTGTTCAACAGATGATCAGGTTGCAGACATCTTCACAAAGGCTCTCACAGAGGCGAAGTTCACTAAACTTCGATATTTGCTTGGAGTTCAGGAAGTTGTCACTAAGGGGGGATAGGCTCTAGTGCCTCCTTCCTTCTCCTATTGTGTCATATTTGTAAATCCTTCAATCCTATCCCAAGTTGTTCTTAAGGGGGGATGTTAGGATATTCCGACACATAGGAAATAGTTAAGTTTAACTTGGTCTAGTATAGAGTTAGGTAAAGTGTGTTTCTTTACCGTTGTACATTTTGTAACTTACAATCCGACGGTCACGATATGTAGTGATCCGACGGTTCATTCTCTCCTCGGTATTACCGACACTGATCCGTGGCTTGACACCCGATTGGTCCATGAATTCTATTTAAAGAGCATGGAGGGTCATTTGTAGGTTAACCGTGCATGAGAGAAGCTTATGTAAATTTTCATTCTTTTATTAATAAATTGCTTGTAGCAGCCACGTTGGTGCAGGCCGTGGACTGTTTCCCTCTCTGAGGGTTTTAACCACATCAAAATACTGGTGTATTGATCTGTGATCTGTTTTTGAGCAGTGTCTTTTTGGTGTTCTGTCTGAGGAACTTACCCTGTAAATTCTTACACTTACACCCCCTACTGCGGAACGCAAGGAACTAAGCAAAATTAGCTAATTTGAAGAAGGAATTATTGAGATCAAATTTTAATGCTTAAAGTTTGTCTTGCAACACAAAACTTAGACATGGGTGAATTAAAGACCATGGAGGATTGACTCTAGAATTTGTTTCTTTCGAATTTAGGCTGATTCACATAGCTTGCAAGTTTTATTTTTTGAGGTTATTTTTTTGTTAAAAAGGTTGGTTTCATGCCATTTTTTCATCCTATCATACATTAGTAGAGATCTAAACATTGAGATTTACCTTTTGGGGTAAGATGCTAGATCTTTAGTGCCCACAATGTTAAGGAAAAGTGGGGTTATAATCTTTTGTTTAGTTCCTTAGTTTCTATCTCTAAAATTATAAAATATAAAAATAATAATGATAAATTTCCATTCAAATTCATTATTGTGCAATCGAGTGGAAATGTTATAATTCTATGAATCCTAAAAACTGTTATCTCTACTGAATTCTAAATGGGATATGAAATTTTACTTTCTCCATATAAAGTTTGAAGAGATTGCAACCACTCTCAAATATCCTGAAACAATTAATGGTAATGCTAAAAATTTAAGTAAAATTGACATTCTCTTGATCTTAAAAGGAATTCTGCTTTTACTTTATGAATTTAATATTACAATTAATTACCAAGGTCCTAAACTCCTCAAAGATCTATGACTTGTCTTTTTTTCTATCTTCATGGGCTATTAGACAAAAAATTCTTGGGATGAGAATTTAGGTGTTCCCATTCTTTCAAGGGGGGGGGGGGGGGGGGGGGGCACTTAGATGTCCCCCTTTTGGGGTGACCCAGATGGCTCTAGACACATGCAAAAGTCCAAGAGGGCTTAGAAATGGTCAAAATTAAAATTGGCCAGATTTCACTCAAACTAGCACTAGATCGAAGTGCTCGTTGCCCTGATTCCAACGATGTGAATGACACTCAAATCAGAGCTTGTATGTAGGAGATGGAGCTATTTAAAGTTTGATAAGACAAGGAAAACGTTGGGCCCACAACATGCCACATGGCATCCGAGTGAGCTGGTGGGACCCCGCTAATTTTATGTGGAAACTGAATGGCTACTAAACCCTCAACACATGGCACTTAGCATTTTCTCATAACCCTGCAATAAAAAGACAAAAATCATAACAAAAAAGAAAAACAAGTATTAAAAAATACGAATAGTAACTATATAACACACAGATATCTATATATATATTATATATATATATATAATATATATATATATATATATAATATATATAATATTATATATATATATATATATATATAACAGAAAAAAAAAGAACAAAACCATGTAAACGTAAATATGTGGTTGTGGTTTGAAACAATATATTAAATATGGATAAATGAATATTAAAAAAAAATAGTTAGTTGTTATAAATCATAGTACCATATGGTACCAGGTTCCAAAAAACAATGGGCTACATATTAATATGCCACCACAAAATATAATGTAACCACACTCTTAATTTCATCGTTGGATATCATACTCGCTCATGCCAATGTCGTAACCGCAAGGGGTTGTAAAATGTTAATGCAGACATGGGGAACATGCGTTGATCGCCACATTTGTGTAACCGTCAGCCTAATTTTAAAAACGCACCAAAATTTTATGGGCGCACGGGGGGTTCGGACTTGGAATTCCCACGCAGCCAAATTTAGCTTTGACCAACGACCCACAGGGCTACTCGTTGATACCTCTGCTAACAAAATTTATATAAACCTCAATTCTCATTTGCACAGGAGGAAGGCATCGACAGAACAGAGAACACAACCGAACCCTGAGCAGAAATGTAACCTTGTTAGGCAGAAGAACCATGATATGCATGCCAGAGGCGGAGGCTTGACACGTTTTTCAAGAAAAGGGATATTCTTTTGATGTTAAAGATTCCTTAGGAGGTAATTTTTCTCAGTGTGAGAATGTAATCAAGTTTACGGTAATTTTTCTCAGATTTTCGCAGGGAACACAATTGCAAGGTTGGATTCGCCTTTTGAGTAGCGGATTCACAGATTCCTAGTAGAGAAGAATCTCTGAGAATCTTGAGGAAAGCTTCTATATTCTTTGGAGGATGAAATTTCCTAGATCTAGAATGCAACCAACTTTATACTCATTCTTCTGAGAATTTCACAAGGATCTCAACGATGAGATTAGTTTTCTAATTTGAATTGTAGATCTCTAGTCAACCTAGAGGAGGGAATCTTTGGAGAATCACAGGGGAATCTAAAAGAGGTTGAAGTTTCCTAGATCCAGAATGCAACAAACTTTATACTAATTCTATGTTATCACCTGGATTGAACATGAGGCTGAAGGAAGGCAATGCCAGGGTAACCACAAACCAGAATTAGCCTAGTAGCTAGCCCTACTAGGCCAAGAGAGGGTTCTCTTCGTAAGGATCTCAGCCAAGATTACTGGATCAAGAAAATGATATTAGGCCAGGTATAGTAGCACAAGGTTTGATTTGATTTTGAAGGGTTTTGATGGATCACGAGGAGCCAAATAGTTAGGGAAAGGAAATTAGGTGAAAATTGCAGGGCGTTTGATAGGGCAAGGTAGGCACAAGGCTCAACACTCTAGGGTTTAATGGGTGAGGTGATTCAAGATAGGTGACGAGCTAGAAAGAGCATGTAAGCAACATGGATTCTTCCTAAACTGAAGAAAACATAGACTGTGAATATTTTCCCAGAACATAGCATAAATATTATGGGTTCTACCTATCAACTTGAAAACATCCACTTAAAAGCAATGAAATGATTGATGAAGTACATTTTTTTTTAACATATGATCACAATAGAGAAACTCAACTGAACATCATACCACATGGATCCCAAAGAAATCACCGCAACTTTTCATTAATATCCCACTGAAAACTAATACGAAATGATGTCTACTCAAAGCATAAGCATCCAACTGAGTCCAACCCTTTACAATGAGAAAGAAAAAGAAGATATAGGCGTTAATTCAACCTCCTTCCATCCTCAGGGGTCAAACGCGTAAGATGAGGAACTAATCCATCAAAAGCTGAACAAGAAACTGGAATCTAGGCAACCCTAACAACTTGCCTCTAAAAGGGAGGCAATTGATTCATTTAACTTCAAGAGAACTTTTGATCCAATGAATCTAGCCTTCGGTAACTAATATTCATCCTATTTACATGCCTAGTCACCATTTACATCAGTAGAAACATCATCCATGAGAGAAAACCCAAAAATTAAGTCATGGCATAGCAAAGTGCAAATTGAGCAGAAAATTGTCCTATGCACAATGCCCAAGCTCTATGCGCAACACTTTTTGTTGGGCCATTTTGGAGGTCTTCATGGTGTCCAAATTGGGCCCAAAATAGATTGTTGGAAATCTCTTCAAGTCGAATTTCTAGAAAATCTTGAATTTTTTCGTTTGGAGTTCATTTGACTCCTCAAAAATGGATTCTCCTGAGACTACTTCTGTCGCTCAAAAAGTGGGCAGAAAGGTCTTTTTTGGGGTGTTTTTTTACCTTTTGGTTGACCAGTTTTGCTCCAAAATCTTAGTAAATGCACAGGGTGCATGTACTCATCATTGTCAATCAAACAATTCTAACCATTTCCTCATTGGATTCCCCGAGGAAAAGTGCAGCTCCAGAGAATTCTTCAAAAATGAAAAAATTCTCAAAGCTTGCTCAAATTTGCTCAAAATTTGTGGGAGACCACCACCATCAAGTGCCTGGGTCAGCCAAGGAAACTTCAGCAAGCAACCTAAGCCTATCACCCTCCTTTTTGCCTTTGAGTGCTTGTTTTAGCCTTGTCTTCATTTGCTTGACTCATATGTTACAAATCTTGTTCTGATTCGTTTTCTCTATCCTTGTTCATCATCTGGCTCTCCATAATCTCCATAAGCCTCATCAAGCTGAAACTTAGCCTTCTCATCCTCCCTCTTTGCCTTGATGTACTTCGTTTGCATCAATTCTTGCTTGACCTCTAGCTTCTCGTTCTCTTGCTCATAAAAGGAGATGATATATTTGGCCCTTTCTAAACTAGTCTCAAGTTTCTTGATTTTGGAATCCTTTGCTTTCAAGGTAGCCTGAGTGATTTTATCTTTCTCCTCATAATATTTATCCTCTTTATCCATGTTTTTGAGTTTGAAGCTTTAGAAACCCTAGAGAAGGTAATGAGGAAGTGAGTTATGGTGAATAGGGATAAGGGAATGGGAGAGGAGTTTGTGTGATGTAGGATAAGATATATATCATGTGAGAGTGAGTAGGAGGGTATATTTGTTTTGGTAGGGACTGTTTAGTAAATATGGGTTTAAGGATTTTGTTTTGGGGGATTAGGGTATAGGGGATAGGTGGAGGGATTTTGTTTGGGGGATTAGGGTATAAGGTATAGGTGGAGCGATTTGACAATAGAATGTGGGAATAAGGGATATGGTAAGTAGGGAGGATTTTTAGACAACCTAGGGTTTGAAAATTTAATAGAAAACTAACTTGTACAGGTGTGTAATGCCTTGTATAGGTGCGCAATGCTTCGTCTCTATGCACAACACCGTGCAAAAATGCACTGGCAAATAGGCTCTATGCACAGCGCTATGTCTCTCGAGGTGATTATTTGCATCATTTCTTCCATTTTACTTACCAAAATGTCAAGCTTTACCTTTGAAGATGTTAGGTGCTCTACAATGTTCTCCCTCTCTTCTTCCTTCCGCTTTGCCCTTCTGATCAACAGATTAGCCTCTACATCTACTGCACTACTTTGCATCTCTTCAAGTGTTGTAAGGTTCCTTTCCCTCAGCTGAAAGTCCATTTCCAGATCAAGGGCATCTGGGTAGTGTAAGAGAGCGGATCCAGAAGGAGGTGTTATATTAGCAAGCATCGAAAAAAGACCTAGTTAAACCTGGCAGAAAACTATTGTACTGTCTCCCATAGCAGTCTTTTCATCTGGTTAACTCCTCTATAATCAAGAAAGGGTTTTGTTTGACAACCCACTTGTCGAGGAAAATTTTGACGAACTGCTGGAAATCTGAGATGCTTGAATTAGGAAAGTTTTTGAACCAAATTTTGACTTTTCTTTGTAAAGAAAGAGCAAATAGCCTAGTACTAACATCCTCTTCGTCGACTTCAAAAAGGTCGAGGAAAGTCTCCAAATTCTGCATATGTATCTGAGCAGTGATATTGTCATATTCACCATCAAACCTCAGCGGGTATAGGTAATGATTGTCAGGCAAAGTGTGGAGTGTAGGAGGTAAGATGAGTGGTTTGTATCGATATGGAATTTTACAAGGTGTAGGAGTATATAGATTCTCAGGGAAAGAGAAAAAATAGTTGATGACAAGGAATATAATGTCTTGGATGAAATTCCAACTTGAATACCTAATCTTTCCATATTGTCCTTTCATGTTTCTGCAGGTCAGGTTCATCTTCTAGTGGAGTCTTTTTATATGATTCAAAATTGATTTGGAGTCACCAGGTGAATGATTTCAACCTTCCTATGTTTGATAGTTGTCCACCATCAACAATTAGATCTAGATCTTAACTTTGACGATATTTCGCAGGGAATACGAAACCTTTCGCTCATTCCCTAGTATGATCGCCACTATGTTATCACTTGGATTGAACCTCAGGCTGAAGGAAGGCAATGCTAGGGTAACCACAAACCATGCTTAGCCAAGTAGCTATCCCTACTAGGCCAGCAGAGGACTCTCTACATAAGGATTTCAGCCAAGTTGACGGAATCAAGAAAATTATATTAGGCTAGGTATAACAGCACAAGGTTTGATTGATTTTGAAGGGTTTTTCTAGATCAGGAGGAGCCAAATAGTTAGGGCAAATAAATTAGGTCAAAATTGCAGGGTGTTCGATGGGGCAAGGTAGGCACAAGGCTCAACACTCTAGGGTTTGATGGGTGAGGTGATTCAAGACAGGTGAGGAGCTAGAAAGAGCATGTAAGCAACATGGATTCTTCTTAAATTGAAGAAAACATAGACTGTGAATATTTTTCGAGAACAAAGCATACCTATTATGGGTTCTGCCTATCAACTTGAAAACATCAACTTAAAAGAAATGAAATGATTGATGAAGTACAAAAAACATTTTAAAATATGTTCACAATAGAAGAAACTGAAGTGAACATCATGCCACATGGATCCCAAAGAAATAGCTGCAACTTTTCATTAATCTCATGCTGAAAACTAATACAAAATGATGTCTACTCAAAGCATAAGCATCCAACTAGGTCCAACCATTTACAATGCGAAAGAAAAAAGAAGATATAGACTTCAATTCAACCTCCTCCCATCCTCAAGGGTTGAATCCATAAGATGAGGAACTAATCCATCAAAAGCTGAACAAGAAACTAGAATCTAGGCAACCCTAACAACTTGCCTCTAAAAGGGAGGAAACTGATTCATTTGACCTCAAGAGAACTTCATTTGACCTCAAGAGAACTTTTGATCTAATGAATCTACCCTCCGGTAACTAATATTCATCCTAGTTACATGACTAGTAACCATTTACAGCATTAAGAACATCATCCATGAGAGAAAACACAAAAATTACAGTCATGGCACAACAAAGTGCAAATTGAGCAGAAAATTGTCCTATGCACAATGCTCAAGCTCTATCCACAACACTTTTTGCAGGTCTATTTTGGAGGCCTTCCCGATGTCCAAACTGGGCCCAAAATAGCTTGTTGGAAAGATATTCAAGTGTAATTTCAAAAAAATCTTAAATGTTTCTATTTGGAGTTCTTTTGACCCCTCAAAAATTGATTCAGCCGAGATTGCTTCCGTGGCTCAAAAAGAGGGAAGAAAGGTCATTTTTTTGGTATTTTTTGACCTTTTGGTTAACCAGTTTTGCTCCAAAAGCTTAGGAAATGGACAGGCTGCATGTAGTCATCATTGTGAGTCCAAAATTTCTGACCATTTCCTCATTGGATGCCCCAAGTAAAAGCACAATAGCAGTGGCACTGCGCATATAGCTAAAATTTCTTTGTCAAAAACTGCTAAATTCTTCAAAAATGCAAAAATTCTCGAAACTTGCTCAAAATTTGTGGGATACCACCACCAATAAGTGTCTGGGTCAGCCAAGGAAGCTTCAAAAAGCAACCTAAGCCTATCACCCTCCTTTTTGCCTTTGAGTGCTTGTTTTAAGCTTTTTTTAGGGTTGTCTTCATTTGCTTGACTCTTATGTTACAAATCTTGTTTTGAGTATTTTTCTCTATCCCTATTCATCATATGGCTCTCCATAATCTCCATAAGCCTCATCAAGCTGAAACTTGGCCTTCTCAGCCTCCCTCTTTGCCTTAATATACTTGGTTTGCATCAATTCCTGCTTGACCTCTAGCTTCTTGTTCTCTTGCTCATAAAAGGAGATGATATATTTGGCCCTTTGTAAACTGGTCTCAAGCTTCGTGATTTTGGCATCCTTTGCTTTCAAGGCAACTTGAGTGATTTTATCTTTATCCTCATAGTCTTTATCGTCTTTATCCATGTTTTTGAGTTTGAAGCTTTATAAACCCTAGAGAAGGTAATGAGGGAGTGAGTTATAGTGAACATGGATAAGGGAAGGGGAGAGGAGTTTGTGCGATGTAGGATGAGATATATATGGTGTGAGAGTGAGAAGGAGGGTATATTTTTTTGGTAGGGACTGTTTAGTAAATAGGGGTTTAATGATTTTGTTTTGGGGGATTAGGGTATATGCGATAGCTGGAGGGATTTTATTTGGGGGATTAGGGTATAAGGGATAGGTGGAGGGATTTGACAAAAAAATGTGGGAATAAGGGATATGGTAAGCAAGGAGGGTTTCTAGACAACCTAGGGTTTGAAAATTTTAATAGCAAACCAACTTAAATTTCTTGAAACGAGTGCTGGGAGGATAGTTTACGGAGTATGCTTACTTGCTTGAGGCTCTAGGTAGCAAAAGGTGCGATTTGAATGTTTGTTATGATGGTTTTTGTGTTTGCTAGTCCTATGCGCAGTGCCTTGTACAGGTGTGCAACACTTCGGCTCTATGCATAGCACTGTGCAAAAATTCACTGTCAAACAGGCTCTATGCGCAGCGCTGTGTTTGTATGCGCAATGCTCCCTCCTCTATCCGCAGTGCCCCAGCTTTATGCACAACGCTTTATTCAGACCATGTTTGGAGGGTTTTCGAGTGTCCAAATTGAGCCCATAATAGCTTGTTAGAAAGGTGTCTCTCTTGGATACAGAACGAACTTATCAAGCACTGAAAATGATTAATTATAGCCCCTGAAAAGTCAATTCTCCAAGATTGGTCAAAAAGTGCAGAATGAGGGGGCAAAAATAAAGTGTTCTCTTGTAGGAAATCTTTGGAGGTCTTCTGCAACTCCAAATTGAGTGCATGATAGCTCAATGGAAAGATATTTTTGTTTACTTATCATTTGGAGATTCCTAATAGAATAAAAAGTGATTTTTCCAAAGTCACTCCAGAAGTGCAGAAACTCTCTTGTAGCAACTCTGTTTTTGACATTTCTCTAAAACCATGACACATGTGTAAAACGTGAAGGAGGTTGTTCATCCTTGGCCTATTATTGACAAAACCTCTCTCTCGTTTGCCAAATTCATCCCTGTTTGGTCTGAAACATAGTTTGAAGAAAAACCAACCCTATGTGTGGCAAATGATTTGTCCCTTGGAATGACTTCTTGAAAAATGATGGAGACATGATGTTTAGGAGTTGGAATGTCCTCATACTTGCTGAAATAACCTCCCTTATGCCTCATATACTCAGATGTCTCTGATTCAATAGCCAACCCTAGCTCAATGGGTGAGGAAATTAGGGTTTAGTGCTTGTGGAAAATGATGATTTGGACACTCTTGGGAAAATACAACTCCCTTTGGCGTGCACTTAACCCTTTGAAACTTTACCCTTTCACTTGACTATTTCCTTTGACAAATTGATCTTTTGATGGTCTGGCATCTTCGGAACACTGAGTTAATAGCTTGGGATGGTGAAATTATTACTCTTGAAAGACATAAAATTACATAATGAAATAATCATTTCACTTTACAAATCGTCTTCACATGGTGAAGGGATGTTATTTGATCACCCTTTACTTGTTGGTCTTATGCAATGGAATGGAACCTTGGCAACCATAATGACCTAATGAAACCTTGAAAAACCCTAAAATACCTAATGAGACCTTGAAGGACTAAATTTCAAGATGACATAATGACCTCATTTCTTATACAAATGGCATGATGACAAAAATAACTTTATGAATGACGTACTATCAACAAGATATGAAACTATGCGAGCAAGTAATCACATTTAGGGAAGAGTGATGTTTTTGGATGCTACATTACTAGAATCACCTAAAAATATTCCTTTGAAAGGTGGAAAAGTGGTGGCAGTGTCTATCTTGGTGCCATCATGGCTGGCCCATGAATGTTTTTGTGCAGAAGATACCTCTGCGTTTACCATGTGAACTTCTTGCCCTTCTTCCATCTCTTTCCAACTGTGAATTGAAATCCAGGAATATGTGTCTTCCATATATTGCTTCCATTGTAAATATATATTTCTTTTCTTAGAACCTGGTGTGCTCATATCAAATGCTTTTGATGCAGGATGAGTGTATAAATCCCAATTTAACATTCTTTTCATCTATTCGGGTCAATTTTATATTTTGGACATTCATCGATTAATGACAAGGACTTATACATTTATGGAATAGAAGGCTTTTTGTTGTCTTCAGGGATATGGTTTTCAAATCTGGATTGCAGAATTAGACTATCAGGTCATTCAATATATCCCAATTCATACCTAGGCATTCCTAGGGGACGCATTTTACTGAACATTTTAGTAAGCCTTGGGTCTTCGTTTTCTAGAGAAGGAAGTTCATGGATCATCATGATGGTGTCATGAGGAAAAGAAATGTCAAAATATTTTGGATTTGAGCATGAATTAGCAATAGTGGTTGGTGTAGTTTCTCCTATGGCTGGATTATGATTTTTATGGAGGACTAAATCTACAAGCGTTTTTAAGCAGACTACTGAACAATATCCAGGACATTTAACTTCAAGATCAGAGAAATTCAAAATTTCTTTTGGTTCAAATAAAGTGGCATGTAAAGAATTTCGATATGAATTATATACAGGTGTAGAAGTAGAAGGTTGACAAAGGTCAAGATTTGACTTTGGCTGAGTGGCATGACAAGCTTTTTGTATTTTTTAATGTTCAATAATTGTTCTTTGAGGAAAAGCTAGGGTATTTGAAGAAGATCCTTCTTGGATTTGTGCAGTCATAATATTTTGGGATTTGGAGACTGAGGGAGATCTATGAACCAATTTTAAGGAAAACTCAAGTCTTCCCATCTGATTGTATGCTGTTCTATTTTTTGGTTATGAGCATCATTAATTACAAGAGTGCTTGATTTGGATTCTTGGTTGGGAGAATGTAGTACTGCTGGATACAATGTATTTGTGTGTCTAAAACACGCTATAGTATGAATTGCAATATTTGTTCTCTTTCTCTTCATATCAAAACCAATTGTTTTGATTTGCAATTGGGGGATATCCTTTATACATTCATTGCACACATAGACAAAAAAAATTGGATGACAGTCAAACCAAACAGGGTCGTTTGACAAGGGAGAAACAATGCCTCCAATTAATGAATCTGTTTATCTGTTATGTGTGAGATCCCTAATAGTGGCCAACACATATATATTTAACCCTCTGTGGGTGAGGGAATTTATTTTGATTCTTATACAACCAAGGTGCAGATATTGGGTAGCTTCTTCTTGAAACTTCTTCGGGTCTAAGAGAGAAATAGTCTGAATAGACTTAGCATTTTCTTGAATTTGAGACACACATTCTTTTATAGTTACTCTAGTGACTGCTTAAGATGAAAGACAAACAAATCCAAATATACAGTGGATGGATTTAGAGATGGTAAAGCCCATCGGGCTGAAGGCTGACTTTCAACTATTTCTAATTCTGCAGAGTTAACTTCTCTAGAAGATGCAGATTGAAAAAGGTTTGCCATATTAAAGATTTCATCTTGTGCTTCCTATTGACGTTCTCTAAATGAAACAGATTTTCTTTCTGAATCCATTTTATCAAAAAATGTTTTAAGGATAAATACCTTATAGAACCAAAGTTATGGCTCTGATACCAATTTATAGCAAGGGCTTCCTCCTCAGAGTTCTTGAAGCTTGCTGATTCAAAATCTCCTTTCTTCTGTCATGATACATGAACCTCTGTGTTGTCATGTATTAATTCTCTTCAACTACCTCTTTTCCTTAGCGAGTGAACATCTCTAGACACTCAACGAACCTCTCCTCTACAATTTATAGCAGGAGCTTCCTCCTCAGAGCTCTCGAAGCTTGCTGATTCAAAATATCCTTTCTTCTGTCGTGATACACGAACCCGTACATGAACCTTTGTGTCATCACGTGTTAATGCTCTTCAACGACCTACTTGCCTTAGTGAGCAGACGTCCCTAGATACTCGATGAACCTCTCCTCTCACAAAATATGAAGATTTTTACTCAGAAACAACTCAATACTCATAAAGGAAAAGTATTACTCAGATTTATGACAGAGATGGGTATATCAAATGAAGAAATATTTCTTTCTATTGATTTTAGAAGATAGTTACAATTTTGAAAATCTTCAATTTTTAAATCCAAAGATTGACTGTGTGAGAATTTACCAATTATATCATCTTCTAAGAAAAAACTTCTGTAGATGAGATTTGGAGGCTTCATGGCCCGACACAAACTCTGTCTTTGAAGAAGATATGACTCTACCTATAGAGTTCAGCCACTTCAAATTCTCACCAGGGTTTTTAGACCTCGATGCTGAGGCTTCCAAACTCGTAATATATATATATATATATATATATATTATAATATATATATATATAACCCTACAACAGTTTGCCACAGAGATGTGAACGATAATAAAGGGAAACCAGTGGATTATTTTAACAAGACCAAACAATTAACTAAAAAGGATTTCATAAAATTTTAAATTGGCACCCTATGTGGAGACCAGATTTCAACCCTTAGAATTATGCATATTATCTTAGCATGGCATATAAAGATTCAATTCAGTTTACATTTAAATGATGATCTTTTTTGAAATGGAGATTCATAGTAATCTCCTTTTTTGAATTGGAGAATCTTATAATTTACATAACTTTATAGTATTTTCATTGCAATTTGCAATAATTAAAATTTATTAGATTAAATTTGGTTAATTTCTTTTTTCCCATAGTTACGTTTAATTTAGATGAGGTTAGTCCCAATGTTAAAATGCAAGATAAATAACTATTCTAATTGTGTTAGACTAACTATGTTTAATTTAGATCAGGTTAGTCCCAATGATACTATGTTTAATTTAGATCAGGTTAGTCCCAATGTTAAAATGCTTGATGAATAACTATTCTAAGTGTGTTAAACTAACTATGTTTAATTTAGATCAGGTTAGTCCCAATGTTAAAATTCTAGATGAATAACTATTCTATGTGTGTTAAACTCGATATTGAATAGAAAATTGATATTGTCTCAATACTAAATAAAATATTCCTATCTGGTGTCATAGCCAACTATTGTTGTCGGATGGTCATTGCGCCATCCTCTGCTCCGACAAGCCCGCTTTATTTTGAAGGTTCATTACAACTTACATTGCTTATTTTCTTAAAGGTTGCTTGTAACTGACACTGTAATTCGTTGTAACTTTGTCATTCATTCCTTTAAACTTAGAGAAAAAAATAATAAAAATAGAAGGAACACTAGACTCCAGGAACTTATTCAGTCAATATGAACATCGGACAAGCTTATGTATGATTACATTTAAATAGTGAAAAATAAACATGTATTAGAAGAATAAGAATATGATAATTAATACAAATGGTCCTGAGAAAAAAATAGAAATGGCAGTGAGAGAATGAAAATCCTATCCAGCATCCTTCTAAGAATATCAAGCTGGAAACCCAACAGGGAGAATGAATTCTAAGTATTGGGCGCCAATGTTTCAGTATGGTTTCGCTCCAACATAGTTTCCAGGAGGGTAGTAATTGCATGTGATGAACATGTCACCGCTGTTACATTTGATGATGGCACATCCAACGTTAGTTGTCGTTCTCCAGACCAGAGCTGCAACTATTATTTACATAGTTATACCACTTTTTTTCATCCACCCATGCACCCACTACCTCTGTAGCGTTACAACCTTTGTCACTCCCCCAGAAAATGTTCTCTCCGAATGGACCCTCGGAATGCTGAAGGAGGCAATCTCCCCTTCTTTTCCTTGCGTAACTGCATGCATAAGTTGCAAGCTTAACATCCCATTTCAGTGGAGGGACTCCCACTTCTTTTCTCGCCTCGTTCTGCGGAACCAGAAATCCTTGAATGGTTTCACTAATGTTCGTACCTGCTTCCGCAACCATTTGTAGGTTGCAGATTGCAACGTTCAAGGCAGCTACTACGACTAGAAGACACGATGCATGCGTCATTTTTATGGCAAAAATAGCAAGGTAGCAGCTAATACTCGACAGATGGATCCTCGATATTGTTTCCGAGATTGCAGAGCGAACACTTCGCTAGCTGGCTAAAGAAAATTCTTTAAGATCTGCCTACACTTAGCTTGTTTATATACTGTTTATGAAAGCAATTAACAGAAATCCAGGCGGGTTTGTAATAGGAAGGAAGGAGTCGATAAATAGTAGGTGGTGGTGCAAATGTAAGCAGTAAAATACAGGGATAAGCTATGGCAGGCATCACATCCTCCCAACAGCAAAATGTAAGGCATAAAGAGGGACAGATAGACATGCATGGTTGGCTCATATCTTTATTAATATTCAATGGAGAAGAGGCGGCTGGAACATATTTTGCTCGTTATGCACGTGGGATAAAGCCCAAACTATGCACGAGATGAGAACACCACCGGTGCCGTTGTTTGACATTGGGTGAGGGAGACACCCGTCATGAACACGCGCAGTGCCCTGACATGCGGCACGTCTACCATTTGCGAAGGAATCACAAATCGCAGGTCGACCTCCGCCAACGGGCAACGTAGCTCAATAGTATCGTTTTGGTAATCATTCGCGAAGTAGAGGTAGGTCGATCTTGATCAACAAGCAACTTACTTCACGCACAAATCTAAGGACCCCTTCGCTTTTTTAACTTTTGGAAAATTTATTATTATTTAGTTGTATGATAAGGAGTGGTTATATTTAATGATGTTTTAATGGGTTAGTAATTGTTATTTAAAGAAAATTATTACATTGGAACTATTTTTTTAGTTATTTTTAATATGTTATTTTTTAACTTTGTAAAAAAATTTAGGGTTATTAACTTGTTTTTTTCCTTGCTTTATTATTATAGAAATAAGATTTTGATGAATGTCAATTAAACTTTCTTTTTTTTAAGTTTTTTTAGTTATTTTTAAAATGTAATTTTTTAATTTTGCAAAAAAATTTAGGGTTATTAACTTGTTTCTTTCTCTACTTTATCATTATAGAAATAAGATTTTGAAGAATGTCAATTAGACTGTCTTTTCTTAAAGCTTTATAGACTACATTGTTCTTATTAATCACCATCGTTAATTTTAAAAAGTCACATGTTAAAAAAAATCATATAAATATAAGCTTGCTTGCATGATTCTTTGCACTACTAAATAATAACAAGAAATTGATTATTTCTCTTTATTATACATGTCTCAAGTATGGTATTAGGCATTCAGTTTTGTTTTGACTTACATATTAGTTTGTCTTTGACCAAAATTTTTTGCCCCTTATTTATAGTTTAACATTAGGAATTCATTTTTTGTTATTTATTATTATCATTTAAATTTATTTATTTTTAAAGGTCTTATTATGAGCTTTTAGTAACTTCCATTTTTGTTAGTTATTAATTTTTTTAGATTTATTCCTTTTTTTTCTTTTTTTTCATGAAATTCTAGTTTTTTCTCCATATTTTAAATTTAAGATAACTTTCATTAAATAAAAAAATAGTAAATTATATAATAATAACACATAATATATATAAAGAAATAAAAATAAAGATTAGGTATAATGTATATAAATATATTAGTTAATCATATTTCTTAATTTTTGGTGTTGCTATTCAACAATACATATTTTATAAGGCTTTTTTGCGTGAATGAATTCTGCTCTTTATATTTCTTTTAATTAGCTATATTTAAGCTAAGCGGGAGGTACTACTACTAGTAGCCATTGTTATGTTGTATTTATTTATATTTCTTATTTAATAATATTTTTGGTTGATTAAGGGAATTAGTTGGTTTAGTAAATTTTGATATATATAATCAGCTCAATTTTTATATTTATCATTAAATTTATCAAAATAAGCTTTTCTAAAAAATAGATTTAAATATGAATTTAAAAAAAATATAAATATTTTTAAAAACCACCAAAAGATGCGATGGCAAAGGTTATCCCACCCAGTGATTACTTTACCGTTATCCAAGCGCTTCCTTTCCCGACGTGCGTGAAAGTACTCAATATGGGTGGAAAAAAGAGAAGATCAAGCAAGAAAGCTAATCCGGATGTCTCGTATTAGGACGTGAGCATATCCTTGTTTCTTGTTTCTGGGTATGCTGGGGTATGTTCGGGTAGGTGTTAGGAGTAGGATTTTTGTAGGGGAGTAGGGTAGTTTGGAGATATTTATAAAATATGAAATTTAAAAAATATATAAAATTTTAAAATCTATATTCAATAATATAAGTATATATAATGATGAATTATATATTATAAAAATATATATATAATACATATCCATATGTATTCTATATAAATTTAATAAAATCAAATAAATATTAAAAAAAAAATATGCATTTTTATTTCTATTAATAAAAATAATCCAATATGTTAATATAAATGTGAAATAGTTACTATTATAATTTACATAAAATAATCAAAATCGAGTGAGTATTTTAAGAAATTACATAAAATAATTAATCGTGAGTATTTTAAAATATTACATAAAATAATTAAAACCCAGTAAGTATTTTAAAATATCCAGTAAAATATCAAAACTAGAAACATAATACTTGTGATTTATAAAATAAAGATAAATAAAATATCAAAATTAGAAAAATATGGTTAGTAATTATTGTAAAATTATAAATTGAAAATTTTCTCTGTTTTATATTGTACTTAATATTGTAAATTCATTTTCTTTTGTTTTTAATCATTTTTATATAAATGTATTTATATTGAAAAGAAGAGGTTAGATTTTAGAAATTTTGTATTATCATGAAATTTATTCTCGTTATCATATTTTAATGAATGTTTATATTCAATTTTATTAAATTAATTATATTTTATAAATTGAATTTGTTATTATTTGTATTAACTTTTTGACATCGAACTAACATCCAAACATAAAATTTCAATTTTATCAAACTATATAACGTCAATTTCTTTCTCGTTTGCATTAGTATCCTAATCTTAATGAAATTCATCAATGATCTAATTTTATAAATTAAAATGATATAACCTCAATTGTCTTTCACGTTTGCATTAGTGTCCTAATTTTAATGAAATTCTTGAAGGGATGTGAACATGTTGAATTCACGTCCAATTAGGCAGTTATGTTTTATGGCAAGTAACCGAGCAGCGCTAAGGGAGTCTAGGAAGGGAACCCTAGAAATGGTTTGGTGGGTCTATAAGCACTTGAGCAAGCGACCCATAATCGAACTCGGAGGGTTTGAATGGTTTAACTTTGCATTACCACTCGTGTCTATCCACTCACGAAACGTTTGGTTTAATATGGGGCTGTGGTTCATGATACCACTCATGTCTATCCATTCACGAAACCTTCGGTTGATTTGGAGGATGTTAGGGTTGCTGGAAATACCCAGAATAACCGCAAAACACATTAGAGTACCGCTTTCCGCGTCCTAGATTGGTTTGAACCCGGGACGTCCGCCCGAGGATTCCGCTTGCTAGGCTTGTAAAATTCCCAACGCATATCTAGATGGAATTTGTGGTTCTTTGCCAAACCCGAAATTGGCGTCCCTCAATCTGTTGTCACCGCTATCTCCTTTAACCAAGTCAAACCCAGCCGCAAGTTACTTCCGTACGAAGCGTGAGATAAGATGTGTTCGTTGAATGCTCAGGTGGCTAAGCTTCTCACGCGTGATGTGCAAAATAGAGAGGATCTGAAAATTAGTAAGGATATGCTACATCCATGCACATTTCTTTCTCTCTTTATATCGTTCCATTTTTTTTTAAAGACTATATCTTTGGGAGGATATGATGTAGGCACTATGTTATCCCATATATCTTACTTAACGCTTACATTTGCGGCCCCAGCTGAAATTCACGACTTCTGCGCTCTTATCACACGTCTGCCTTGACTTTCTTCATAGTCTTCATCCAGATTATATAAACATCATAAGTGTAGGAAGATTTTGACATCTTTTCTTCAGCGAAAATTTTTCTCTGTAGTTGTAGTCGAGGACATTGCCGCTGCATACGTCCAGACCTAGCCGTTACTTTGCTACTAATCAGGCTCTTTTTCATTTTTGTTAAAATGAGCGGGCGATTGTGTCTACTGACTGTAGTCGTTGCCTTCGCTCTAACGAGCTGCTTACAAATGGTTGCAGCAGGGACGGGCATTAGTGAAACGATTCAAGGATTTCTAGTTCCACAGAACAAGGCAAGGAAGCAAGTGGGAGTCCCTCCACTAAAATGGGATGTCACGCTTACAAGGTATGCGCGTACATATGCAAGGGAAAGAAAGGGCGACTGCCTCCTCCAGCATTCCGAAGGACCTTTCGGAGAGAACATATTCTGGGGAAGCGGCAGCCGCTGGAACGCTACAGATGCTGTTGCTGCATGGGTGGATGAGAGGAAGTGGTATAACTATGCAAAAAATAGTTGCAGCTCGGGGCAAGACTGCACCCACTACACTCAGATGGTTTCGAGAACAACCACTAAAGTTGGATGTGCGGCCATCAAATGTAAGAGCGGTGACACCTTTATCACATGCAATTACTATCCTGCTGGCAACTATATCGGCGCCCGACCATGCTGAAACTTGGGACCACCATTTAGCATTCATTCTCCCTCTTGGATTACCATTTTCCCCGTACACTGATTTGATTCATTCTCACTTTACATAGTATTTCCTTTTTTGGATGTAATTGCACATTGCCTTGTTAATATCGTATTCATTCATAATTTTCGAATATAAGTTTTTTCCATATGATCATTGATTATGTTTCATACAAAGACCATTACCGAACCTGCTCGCATAATTTTCTAGCGCTCAAAAAACTTCATCATTGATTGATCAGACTAATCTGACCATTTGGCGAACCTGCTCTATTATTAATGCAGTTGTCTATAATGAGACGGGTTGACAACTTATAATGACTTACGACAATAGTTACGGGTAACGAGTGTCATTTACTCTTAGCATAGTTTTCTTTCAATAGTTCGAATTGATCTAAATTTCTCTTGAATAATTATGATTTAAATTCGTGTTCCATGGATCAATTTCTCCACGGTTTTGTTACCGTATACACGGATTTTAAGTTATGATAAAATTTAATTATATATCCTCATCAAGTTTATTTAAAAGAATGTTACTCACAATCTTCTAAATAAAACAAAATTAGATATATGCAGTCAACAATTATATAAGTTCTACCCATACTCAAACTCAAGTATATAGCAATGCAGGGCTTCTAAAATGCTTCTAAATGATCTCTTCTAACGTTCCCTGCATTTAGTTCATGAAGCTTTTTCATTTCTACACGCGCTCTCATTTGTCAAATGCTTCTAAATGATCTGTTCTAACGTTCCCTGCATTTAGTTCATGAAGCTTTTTCATTTGTACACGCCTTCCCATTTATCGACATTACATTGGCGCTTTTTCTAGTTACAGTATGCCATGGTCTATTGATTTCCACGTTAATGGTGGAAAATGATACATTTTTCCGAAATTAGATTGATAACTTAAATATAAACACTCGGAAATGAAATGGTTACGAAGATTAATATTGATGAGTAGTTTAACCTTCATTAATTTAAAAATAATATTTTAAAAGAAAATATAAGTTTAAGATTAAATTTTTTTAGTGATTTAATGGTTCTTTTTATTCATAATGGATCTAACCAATATATATTATGTAAAACTTAATTATATATTATATATTGTTGTAAATCTTTATGCATTAAATTTGCTTTGTAAATTATATTCTCAAATGGATTGTTGGTTGAAAGGAGTAAAGTGTTTCTTTTAAAGATAAACGTTAAAGATTGACAAAATGGGCATATGTTCTCCCAAGTGATTAAATTTCTAGGAGAATATTTGTAGTTATGCTAAGAGGACAGAAATTTAATGTGATAATAAGGATAATCAATTTTGATAAAAGTATTGTATATTTAAATAAATTTCTAGTTTTATTATTATTTTAAAATAAAAAAATTATACTAAGTTTAGAGTATTAACTTTAGACAAACTTTTTTGTCTAGACACACTGAAAATGTTATAAAATTTTCTGAAATGGGAAGAAATTATTTTAATAACAAATTTTGATAATTACAAATATCCCAATTCCAAAAAGAAGTTGAATTATTAAGTTGTTAGGATATTTTAGTTCATTTAGTATTTTGTCCTAGTGGATCTTTATGAAAATCCCAAGTGTATAGTTGAGGAGTTGGGTTGTTAGGACAGATGTTTAAGCTATCTTTATTTTGTTAGGACATATCCAACCAATGGGAAGATATACATATATGTACAATCGGAATCTAAGAGACGGGTCCCAAAGAATTATAGTCTCGGGTTTAAAGTAAGATTAGATGGTGAAGGAGCATGAGAAATTGGTAGTGGGTAGAGAGGATTATAACATTCCTCTATACATAATCCCTTTAATAGAATCTAAGGTTTCTAGCTAATTCTATGTGTTTAATGCCTTTGTGTAAACATATGGATTGATGCCCTACATAGATGGGAAATTGTCCTTGTACTAAGTCTCACTGATTTTATACGTTTGTTTTTTTATTTACCATATGGTATATAGTTAAACCTTGTGAGGATACAAATAGTCTAGTCTCTAATATAACAAGCCGAGGAGGAATTTGGATATTGAACCTATGTGCCCAAATTGATATTGAGTGGGAGTTAGTGAGTCCTGCAGATGTGTTTATTGATGGTGTAACCAGGCTGAGTGCCCCTGATCTAGGAGGATTCCATTCATTCATTGCACAGGCATTCAAGTGTTGTCATCAATATTCAGTGTCGTCATCAATTCAGTTTAGCTTTGACAGTGTTGGTTGTGGATCAGGTTTTACATGTAATGTTATGGTTTCATGGCGTTCAGTTGAGATGGTTTAGCGCCTAGTTTTCGACATGAGTACATCAACGTTTTCACCAGGATTGGTTGATGATATGTGTCGTGTCGTTGCCTCGCAAGATTTGGGTGTCGACAAAGGGATATTGTCGCAAAGGAAACTGGTGTCAACAATATGCATATGTTTTATGTCACATTGTCTACAAGTTCGTTATTAGGTGACAAATGTCGCTAATGTCACTTGGCGACAAATGATTGTAAATGGGTGATCAATTATTAAAACCCTAATCCTACATCCAAAACCTCAAACCATGCATTAAGGTATCTAAAACCTACCTAAATATCTTACTTATCACATTCAAATCTTAATGCTATACCTAAACTTGTGATTTACCAAAAAATGTATTAATCTTAAAACCTAAGTCCTAAGTATACACCCTCGTCCTATTCATTTTACATTCAGAACATTGTAAAAACCATAACGCAGTGCCCTAACCGCCAGATAACCCTCGAGATAGCTAACCATGTCGGAGAGACATGTGATCAAAGCAGTGATAACCGTCGGAGGTTAACGTGACAATCAGGTCACTAAACTGCGCGGGTATGGAGACCGCGACAGAGAGGATATGTGAATAGGGCCAGAGAATAAGCCCTCAGAGTAGATCGTGACACTAACCGCTACGGAAACGATGTCGAGATTGTGCCATGTGAGAAAGCAAAGGAGGTTAGGCAGAGGTTAGTGTTTGGAGGTAACCACAATGAAGAAACTGCGAAGTTATCAGTCAACGAAAACTGCAATGGTTGTCACATGCAGTTAAGTTGACTGCAACTGCGAGGTTTGACATGCAAGGTGGCGGCTTATGACAAGACTACAACAGCACCACCTGTTCACATGCTGACAATTAGCCAATCCCACCTAGTCAGCAAATCTTTTATAGTTTTGTTTATTATATGGTTTATTAGTGGGCTTTTGTTGTGTTTCTTGGTGCAAAACTAATTCCACCACCATATGACTAGGCCTAAAGGTTTCCTTATGCTATAAGACCAATTCCTAAACATCCAAATCAAGTGATTCATGCCTATCTGAGTTTGAGGGGCCTCGAATGCACCTGGTGAATGTTAAATAGAAAGTTTTCTTCATTGAAAGGGAGATTGGAGTGGTTTTTGACTTTTGCTTGCAGATTTTGGAGGTTATAGGAAGTTTTGTTTTCAGTGTTACAGGAGCATCCGGAGTCGAAATTGGAATCCGTAAGAGGCGTTGGAAAGCTAGTTCAGAGGGCTATCTGATGACATTGATTAGAAGTGCCTCCATGCACATTTATACTAATCAAATCTCTGTGTAATCAACACCTTCTTTTCATTCCTAATAAAAATGATCGCCCATCTTGAAAGTGGACCCCGAGACGTAGTCCATCAGGGACGAACTACGTCATCAATCTCAATGTCTGGTGTCATTGTGTTATTATTATTTTCACTTCAGTTATGCATCATTTATATGGTTGATTCGTTGTCGTAAAGTGTTCTTCTCAAGCATTTTTCCTCGATTTCCGCATTTTCAGTTAACATTCAAATCATAAATGGCTAATCACTTCTACATCAATTTTAGTTTATAATAATTTCAGATCATATAATTTGGTATCAGAGCAGGTTGCATTTATAGAATTTGCCATTGAATGTTAACCAAGTCAAAGTCGCAACGAGGAGAAGGGATCCTTGAGCAAATTGATCCAGAGATTGGAAAGCAATGAGTCATTCATAAGTCAATGATGTCAGGATCTGATGCAGGTGAAAACACTAAAACTAAGATGAGTGAAGAACAGTTTCAGCAAGCATTCTTGACTTTTGCTTGCAGATTCTAGAGGTCATAGGTAGTTTTGTTTTCAGTGTTACGGGAGCATCCAGAGTCGGAATTGAAATCCGTAAGAGGTGTTGGAAAGATGGTTCAGAGGGCCATCTAGTGAAAGTGATCAGAAGTGCCTGCGTGCACATTCAAACTAATCAAATATCTGTGTAATCAATTCCTTCTTTTCATTCCTAATAAAAATGGTCGCCCATCTTGAAAGCGGACCTGGAGACATAGTCCATCAGTGACGAACTCCGTCATCAATCTCACTATCTGGTATCGCTATGTTTTTACTATTTTCACTTCTGTTATGCATCATTTATATGTTTGATCAACTATCATAAAGTGTTCTTCTCAAGCAATTTTCCTTGATTTCCGCACTTTCAGTTAACATTCAAATCATAAATGGCCTACATCAGTTTTAGTTTATGATCATTTTAGATCAGCTCCTAGTTATGATAGTCATTAGGGAAGTGTTGGTACACACAGCTGAATATGCGGGCCTGTAGTCTCACATCACATATAACAACATGAATGAGGTCCTAAGTCCCGACCACACACTTAAAGCTCCTATCCCAATGACTAGGGTATTTGCACACAAACATAGCACAAGGTTACTAGGGAGGTGGAACTTGTGCCAGGTCTAAAGGATGTTGAAAAGTGTGCAACAAGAAATGCTTGTTGAGAATGCAACAAGATGATGGAGCTTAGTAAAAGGAGTCGCCTTCACTAAGTGGGCCTGTAGGCTATTTTTGGCGCAAGTCTATTTTTAGACTATGTCTATTTTTAGACATATGGATCATGCCTATGGATTGCAGGTTGCTGTTTATGGATAATTGATCAAGTTGGGAAAAATAGATGGACTTCTATTTTTAGATCACAGCGGAGTGACTGCTCAGTCTAAATATAGAACAGTCAAATTATTAGCTCACAATAATATTTAGACTATAAACTTTGTCTTATTCTCTTGGAGCACTTCAGGACGAGCTACGGATGTGGTACATGCAGATCCCAGAAGGAAATACGTGGTTACCTATGGGATGACTAATATTT
>APFE031209570.1:6243-49743 GCA_000404065.3 Pinus taeda
CACTTAGACTTGCAAACCCATCATACATTTTCTTTTGATGCTTTCCTATCTACATACTACCCTTATTTCTTCCAGAGCCCAGATTAAACTGTTGGACTCTTCTTTTTCTCTACCTATCTAAGAGTCTGCCAAGATTAAACTGTTTGGACAGACTTACAATCTCTATATTCTAAAACAAGAAATTTAAACCTAGGGAGACCAAGATTAAACTGTTTGGACCTCCCTTCAACTAAAAGTAGCGATACCAGGAAAACTTTTACAAAGTTTGAAGGCAATTGAATGAATCTTGAAGTAGCCTTCTTCATTTGGAGAGTGTTTGAGCAAATATGGAGCATTGCAGCAAGCAAAGTACGACATATTTGGCCTGTGAAATGCCAATCATGAAAAATGAATTCCTGCTGCAGCAGGAGCTAACACACACCTTTATTTAAACCATCCATATTATCTTCCATGACATCCATCTTAGCTTCCACGTCATTCATCTTAGCTTCTACACCTTTCTTTAAACCATCCATCTTAGGTTGCACGTCTTTATTTAAACCATCCATCGTAGATTCCATGCCATCCATCTTAGCTTCCATGTCTTTCTTTAAACCATCTATCTTAGTTTTTGTTACTTTTTTTGAGAGTGAATTTTGTTGCACTTGGTCTCGTAATTTTGATATATCATGTTGCATTTCTTCCTCTCCTTCATGAGTCATGCTAGATATTTTAGGTGGCTTACTAGGTGTTTCCATTTTATTTCTTCGGGGCATCAATTAATGATAATTATGCTTCACTGTGACCTTTGAATTCCTTCAAATTAATTGTTCAAACCAAACTTATATAAAAAAAATTAAAAAACTACACACCTTATTTCACATTGTACGAGCTCGATATTGTATCTGATGTATCTCTGAAATTTCATATCTCCAAGGTTTCAAATTACAAACTATAGTAACCCTCTGAATCCTCTTTCCAAACCACCAGTCCAATTGAAATTGGATTCTCCAAGAAAGAATTATGCCCAATCTCCCAACATGACCTAATTATAAATGTTTTCAATAGAGAGAGATTGTACGAAGTGCCACATGTCACTGTTTCAACCTTCAGAAATGAAAATGATGCACAAAAAACTACATTCTGTCCTATTTCTGTAAATTCTAATGAAATTTCAATCTAATACTGAAAGAGAAATTTATGATGATTTTCCCAAGATCACATGTTTGGGATGTAATTCGAGATCTTGCCAAAACGCTAACTTCCTTGGATCATATATCCGAAAATATAACGAGAGAAGATCTGAAATTTAGACCTAAGGATTATCGCAATTTCATCTCAAATTGGTTTTTGTTAGCTTCTGAAAGGTTGCAGAAAATTTTTTATAGCAAAAATACCACAGTGACCTGTTTTGGAGCATCGAAACCCTAGAATCCAAAGCTCTGATACCAAATGTTATGAAACCAACTCACAAAAAGATAGAAAAGACAGATCAACGACTTAGAAATCAGCCTCTTCGAGGTGGAAACCTCCTTTACATTAAACAAATGAACAATTCTTGGATGATACAAATGACAAAGCCTCCTTTCTATATATGGGAGTCTAAGGGGTCATAATATAATCAAAGCTGACATAACAATAATAATATAAGGGCACAAAAATAACAACAATGGGCTTCTATGGGGCACAATAGTAACAATATGGAGACAATAGAGGCACAACAATAAAAATAATGGCTACAATGGAAATAGTGATGGGGGAATCACTAGTATTATAAGGACCTAACACTGTAGAAGTATTTTTATTGGTTGAACCTTCGATAGGAGATTGTGAAGTACATCATATAGTGCACTTCCTGTGCCATTTCCAAACCAACCATCAAGAAGCAAGGCCTATATACTCCTCTTCTTACTCCTCGTCAACCTTGGGAATCCATCTCCATGGATTACATGTCTGGCCTTCCTTCTACTAAGCATGGCAATGACTATGTTTTTATGGTCATCGATAGATTCTCTAAGATGTCCATTATGGCGGCCTGCAAAAAGAGTATCACAAAAAAAGCCACTACTAAGCTCTTCTTTGAACGAGTGTGGGTAAATTTTGGGATTGCAAAGTCCATTATCTCAGATCAGGACAACAAGTTCCTAAGTACATTTTGGTCAAGTCTCTGGTCGACGTTGGATATCAAGTTCACTAAGTCCATGGCTTTCCACCCCCAAATGGATAGCCAAATAGAGGTCATCAATAGGATGGTCGTACACATTTTGTGTACATACAACTTGAAGTATCCATGCATATGGGATGAACGCCTCCCCTATAGCCAACACAGCTACAACAGAGCTCTCTGTAGTTCAACTGGCCACATCCCCTTTCAGGTGGGGTTGGGATTCCAGTCACTATGTCCCATTGATGTGGTCATACCATTTGCATCTACTCAAGCAGATTTGGCCCATGTCCATTCCGACGCTGACAGGGCTAATAACTTCATTAAGCACATTTAGCACATCCCATAGTAGGTCCATGACATATTGGATAGAGCCAATTCTAAGTACAAGAAGCATCATGTGCCACACAAGTTCTAGGTGGGCGACAAAGTTTGGTTACATTTGGAGAAGGAGCACCTCACTAGGCCCAACCACAAGCTTCTCCCACTTCAATATGGGCATTACACCATCACTAAGGTTGTAGGGGACAATTCTTTCTAGCTCATCATTCCACCATTCTTAGGCTTGAACCCAGTGTTCAATGTGGATCGTGTTTGATCATAATTTCCACCATTACTAGACACATCAACCATTACAAAACAACTCACACCAACAGAATTAAACCCAAACTGCATGGAATATGCCACAATTGATTGGATCATGGACACGCATATCAAGAACACTTGCTAGCAGAAGATCCAACTGTACTAGGTTGTCAAATCTAGAAAACTCCTACACCAAGGCAAGTGGCTCACCAGGGACCTAGTTCAGTAGAAGTTTCCCCATCTCGTGGAGGCACTCAATGCAATGTGGACCATTGCTTCCTAAGGGAGGAGGACTGATCCAAGTGGATACCGGTGGCAACCCGCCTATTCCACTTGGATCCCCACCATTGCTTTTGTCAGTTTCCTTAATTGTAGCACAACTAAATATTTTTGGCATTTTTTCGAGTCCTAAACTTCTAAAGCTATTTTGAGGGACTAAAATATGTGTTTAGGGACATATGAGAGATCCAAAAGTCCCTAAATATGTTTATTGGTTTTTTTATGCCTCCTCTTCGAGATTTTTGAAATCTTTGAAATGAGGCATTATGATAGCTAAACAGAGATCATATGCCAAAGTTACGACCCTAGGAAGTTGATCTACCAATTTACCCAGATGGTGCCCATAGTTTTGGTGCTTCATCTCCTAGGGATAGGTTTTTGGATGTATAAAGTTTTCCATTGTTTCTCAACAATAAATAGGCCTTTGAGCCTCATTGTAACATAGTTCATAGGCATGTAGCCACCACATCACTCCTTAGAGATCAGCTACCATCACCCTAGCTAGTTTATTTTTATTTATGTATGTAAGCATATGTCAGTTCTTCGATATTAATGAAATGAAGTTTTATTTCTACTGCATCTCTATGTAGAAGGGTATTTCTATATTTTGTTGCGTTCCTCCATAAGTTTGGATCATTGAATGGCAATGATGGTTCACAGATAAACTCTAACATAGGTTTTGGAATTTTAATAAGTCTACAGTTATCTAAATTGTAACCATAAACAAACCTAATGCTTTTGAGTACCTATAATTAAGGATTGTGGACTCGTATTCCTTTAGTATTTTTCTAATATATTCTTCTAAGCAACAATATGTATTCATGGAAGATTTATAGGATAGATAAGAAAACTTTAAGCTCTGTAACTCAAAGTAGGTTGGAACTCAGAGAAACAACAACTCACATTGGCCACGGTAATGACCTTCCTGGAGTCATGACTCCTAGCGAGAAGAAATTTGGTGGCATTAAAAAAAATATAAGCATGAATATTAATGAAATCATGGATCCATGTAAAACATTTTTCTCCACTCATCTCATCATTCAAGAAGGACACCATTGTGATGAATGCATCATAGATTAGCCCTAGAGTCTTAGTAGGGTGTACTACATTATGTAATAGTATATATGTGTGTGAACAAAAAAATGAAAATCCAAAGTCTCAAATCATACAAACAACCAAAAATAAAATAATGAAGGTAGTATATAAGAAATAAAAGAATAATTTCACAATAAAAATGTAAAAAGGCCTTCAAAACTTCCAACCATAAATCTTCTTCATAAGAAGAAAAATGAACAGAATTGAAGTGTGAATTCTAGTTTCCCTAGGATGCACCCACAACTTTATATCCAAAAACTTCATGAGAAAATCCAACATCCAAACCTCAAAAGTATCATAAAATACCATATTGTTATGAGGTACAAAATGTGGACATTGGACGCAAAAGAAATCTAATAATGGGAACTTTTACAACAAGTGTTCCATAAACATACAAAAATATTAAGACAACCCAAACTTTTATATTATGATATAGATATATCTAATGCAATATTAGGATATTAGTGGATCTATGAATATGACATATTATCTAATCAAAGAAGTCATATACTATTAGTTACATAGAGGAAATAAAATAAAACTTCAGGGAGATGATCATGACCTATATATCACACTAGCATCGACAATATAAGTCAAAAGAATGATAAGGAAAAGAAAAACTTGTTTCGCAATTCTCAATAAAGGATGCACTAATGAAAAAAATATATTAGACTACTTATTAATTTCAAACCATTAGTTTATAAATTTCAAAATATCTTCCACCAAAAATAATTTTGAATTTTGAAATGTCCTTAATAGGAACCAAATAGTAAAAACCTTTCATAGAATCCCCTTATTGACTAAGAGACTTTGAGAAAAAAAAAAGAATCTAGAAACAAATAAAATAGCACAAAAAATTAACAATTAATACCTAGTTGAAAAAATTAAGAACAATATGAATGCAATGCTCTCCAGTGGCAGAAAAATTTCAATCCATATTTTCTACAAGGATAAATTAAGATTCACCAATGGTGGATTTAAGAGGAAACTCCCAATCCGGTCTAAAAATCGCTCTCGGAACTCAGTATAGAGTGGATCCAAAATTTCAAATATACTTTTCCTTCTCTCTAAAAGTTCACTAAAATCAAGAAAGAAAATAGTAAAGGCGCAGAAGAAGCATTGTAAAATTATCCAAATGGTTGCTACCTAGAAAGAGGAATCTAAACTTCAACTAAAGAAGGAAGACCTGACGTTGAGGTTCTGTTATTTCGGTGATCACGCACTGTCATTTTCTTGGCCTCTACGCATGAGAATTGATGATAAGGAAGCATATTGTTGCAAAGTGTCTTTAGAGAAATATTAGTATCATGATATGAACTACATCTTCTTGTATTGTACTCTTTTGTACCACTGAGAACAATAATGCATCTTTGAGAGGGGTGCCCTTGTCTCTACAATCTATTTATACTGTATATGCATTATTGGGACCTCATATTTACCCCAGAAGAAGAGAACCTAATCATGGCTTTAGTATGGTTCAATTGTCAGGTTTCCTAACCCATTTGGTTTAGAAAAGGGAATTTTTATAATCTGAATCAAAGGTTGAGATGGATTTTAATGGGAGCCAAATAAGATCCCAGATTCTAGTATTAATGAAACATAGAGGCTGCAATAATAATGAAAACCACTTCATTGTGTTCCTTGTCTGGAAGACTAGTGAGAAAAATTAGAGCATAAAGTTTTTTAAATCCAAATGGAGGTCCTATGAACATGAAATTTAACTCATTTCCTTCAATGATGACCTAACTACAGAAATTTTCATGTCACAACAAGGCAGTTATAAGTTTACAAACACTACTCTAGGGATGTACAATTTAGTTTCCTCCCATCCAATGTTAACAATCATGCAACTATTCTCACACAGAGTTGGGCTTATTTGGGGTTAGATCATGTAGTGGATAAACATTTCCATGTTACACCTCTCAGCTCTTTCAGGCAGCAAGAGACTCATTTGGAATATGTATATTACTTGATGGATAATATAGACCTACAATAGGCATTCATGGATATTACAAACTTGACCAGGGAAGATATACACACAACACAATCAAGGTTGAGAAGGATCACTTCAAGTATAGTAGTTAGAGAATTTCAAGGCTCTACCAAACATGGATCAATCTCAAATAAAAGAAACATATTTTAATACTTGGGATCCCATCAATTAGTGATAGATGACTATGCTAGCAATCGTTGAGTTTCCTTGGCACGTGAGTTGTGGAATGATAAACCTCAAGAAAAGTGGCTTGATTAGATGGGAAACTTCTGCTTTAAGGTTAAATAAATTCTTGTATTTGAATTTTCTAGGATTTGAATCCATACAGTCCCTTGTGGCTTTTGGACAGTGATATGCAAGCAAGATTGTGGATCCTTAGTTTCTATTTTACTTACTTTCACTCCTTGCTAAAATATTCGAGAAGTTACACTACACTGATATTAGCATTGGTGTTTTTTAGCAGGAAGGCATAATGTTCTTCAAGAAATATTATCAAAAGTATATTAAGTCCACTCATTCTATGGTTTCTTACATCTTACACCCAAACCAAGAACCCATATATTTGTAGATAGAGGAAGGATGGCATCAAAATTACCTAGAAGATTTTACTATAAAGATAGCAAGGGAAACATGAATGATAATTTTAGTTGGATGAGAAAAGATAATGGGGATAAGGAACCTCAAAGTTTAAACCCTCAAGGAATAGGCAGGAATCATTGAATACAAATGCAACAATGATTTTGAATCTCTTGTGACGGGGATCTAATCAGATGTGTTGATCCTTCAAAGTTCAAATGACCTTTTTATGTTCAACTGCTACAATTCAATTTCACTTTCAACTTTCAAAAAATTCAATATATGCCATAAAAGATACCACAAAGGCATAATTTACAGCATTAATAAAAGCCACAACACAATCCTCAATGAAAAACATAGAATTTACAACAACAACAACAACCACAATATCATATTCTTTAGCAACAATATCCAAATGTGATACCACAACTACTTATCTTGCATGATGTTCAGAATGTGTAGCTGCATCACATAATCATCTTGCCCGATACATTCCCTATTAGAAGAGAAAGTGGAGAAAATCATTAGATTCATACTATACGTATAACCTTCTCGAGTTAACCATAGGAGGAAAGAAAAGGGGGAGAGAGAGATAAAGAATGAAGGAAAAAATAAAGGAGCATCAACATGATTTGGATTTTGAACCAAACCACATCAGGATAAAACTCGGAAAAAACGAATTAACAAATCAAAATACACCATAGAAGGAAGGATCTTGCCAAGTATGTATAGAGTCAATGAAATAAAAGAAGAAAAAGAAGAAGAGTTATTACACAAATTAGGGCTAAAATTAAAATTGCATCACCGAATATAGTATACAATAAGAGGAAGACACCTTGTCATTAATGTCATGGAATCTGGATTATAGGAGCCATTAAACCCTGGGACACAATCTCAGTTTAATAATGACACTGATACCATTTCATCATTCTGAAATGAAAAAGGCCATGTTAATTAGTCACCATTGTCAAATGAACCATTGCTATTTTTCTAAGTCCTATAAGTATGAGAAATTTATGTATCAATTTTAACACATAATCCATAAATTACTGATTGATCCCCAACATATTAGTTCCTCTCATGGAAAAGGAGAAAATTTGATTTGTTTTCATAAGCACACCCACTAGATTCAATAAATCTCCTTACAATTTTTGGAAAATAAAATTGAATGACACAACTACAACTTCACACATTCATCCCCTCTTTACTAACATCGATGTATACCAATACATTCACCTATTCAATCATATTTACTGGTTTATGTAATAAATTCATCTAGCTCATTTTAACTTAATTTTTTTGAATAATTGAAAACAGAAAACAACATTGCATGATAAAAACCAAAACATGCCTTGTCAATTGAAAAAAAATTAGTTGTTTTAGCTCCTTGTTCCCACTCAATGTAGAAGTTTATCTATATAAGTAGTCATTGATGATAAATGAAAGGAAATAAATTTGTTGCATTAGGCTTGAGATTACTGCTGCTACAATCACTTTTTCCACAAATATAACACAACACATGTACTTAGCATTCTTGGACATCTTACAAGTTAAAATGTCATTTCTTGCTGAAGCACTACCAATAGAAATATTTAAGAATATATTGTGTTATTTGATTGGTATATTTAGTCATACCTTTGTTGTAAAATGAGATGCGCGAGAAGATGCACCATGGGTGTTCAAATATCCCACTTAACTGCATCTAAAATGCACTCCTTTTTCTCAATAGGCTTTCCACATCTGAAATGTGAGTGAGTAAATAACTACATTAGTTCACCAACATAATTTACTACTAATTGACTTTCCACCATTAGAAACAACATTACTTGATGCAAAAATAATTCAATTCTATATTTTTCCCTTGTAGATATTAGGGAGTCCTCATTTGAATCATTACCTTCAATCCTTTGAAATTTATGTGCTCCTATTGATGGGAAAAGAGTTAACTCAAAACATTGGGCTTGAAAACATTTCATGTAGTTACAACCAAAAAACGGTTTTTTTTTTTTTTTTGTTAATCTATCATATCTAAAATGTTTTTCCAAGATCAATTCCAATCTCTTCATCTTTATATTTAAAATTATTCATTTATTTGATATATAAATTAGAAATTTAAATCCCAAGAACATATATTGTTGTTAAAATGATTCCCAATAGTTCCATGTTGCAAGTTTCTCACTCAACATTATATATACATTACCTAAAATTGGCACATTAACACCTGAAATTATGGTCATGGTACCATGGATCATTTTTTGGGATTTAATTCATCAATAAAATTATACTTAATGAAAATTGTGCATCTAAATATCTTCTCAATAAAAACAATGAATATTACATAAAATACTTGGAAAGGGAACATCTATTATTCGGTCAGTGCATTTGTTCATATAACTTAGTCATTCAATGGAGGTGAGTGATCTATTGTGAAGTACAATAACCATTTTCATATTTCATTTATTTCATCTCCTTTTCTTTCAGCTCCTTTTCTTTCAAGTATGAGAATTCCTCTTCCTTTCTCACAAAAGAATCATCAAAAAAGATGAAATTTTTTATTCAATTCTCATACTATAATGAAGAAACATGTATCCTACCATGATCCCATAAACAATTTTACAATATATCCCCAGGCTTATCAAGATAGCCACAAGCCCCAACTGCATGCAACACAAGAAGAAAAAAACTAAAATAGAAGCAAAAAAAAACCTTAGAAATGTGAATCTTTACATATAGTAGAAATTCAAAGAAAATAGTTGTTTCCCATGGGGTCATCGTTCAACTATGAAACTCATGGTGTGATATTCCACTCATATATTCATTCCCTCCAAGGCACAAATATACAGTCGAGATCAGGTGTGATTCCTCGATAACTTTGATAGAAGAGTACTCCCTTGTCATGGAAGCTTGCCAGAAGGAAAGAGATTTTATTTAATTATCAACATTAAGGGACGTGTCACCCATGAACACAAGTTTCTTGAGGTGCATGATGCTTCTCAACAGTAAAAGAAGCACTCCAAGAAAATTAGTTTCTTGTATTTCTAACACAATTTGGATAAAAGACATTGAAGCAATATGAAATATATAAGATGTATAAACTTTGGCCTTTTATACAATACTTTTGGTGATCCATAACCATTATTTTTGCATCTTGAGAACCCATAGCCTTGAAACTCAATATTATAAAAGAAAATACAACATCCCCCAGTCCTCAAGTCCCTTTAAAAACATAAATACAGAAAACCCAACTCTAGGAACTTTTTTGCCTAGCACACATTTGAATAAAACTTATATGCATCTAATTCTAAAGTTTGTTGTGAAAATTATCAAAATTAAAAAACCTTATGTACAACTTGACAACCATAAAAAACCTCATTATACTGCAATTACTTTACATCCATGTGCAGACTATAGAGCCATACAACAAGGAGGTAAATGTTATAGGATGTGTTGTCAGTAAAATTATATAATGTATATTTTTGTTTGATAACTTTAAACCAAACAAGACTTTTCTAGTTTTTTTTATTTGGTTGTAGCTTAGAACATGGAGCAATGATGGAAACTTCCACTATCTCCATAAACCACATGTAAATCACCAGTAGGTGATATGTTCCTATTAATATAATCTATTTTTTCTTATATGTCTATATTTCTCTAGTAAATGTAAATTGGGATCCCATTGATACAGTAAGCCATAAATACAAAAAGATATTTGGAATAATTAAGCCAATAACCTCCTAGTAGAAAAGAAAAAAAATATATAGAAAACCCAAATCAAACCTGATTTCAAGCGAACCTAATTTCTGCCCAACCCAACATATGGAAAAGAGAAGATGATTAATCAGGCATTTTCATCAAATTCAAATGAGCATAAGGTACACACAAATGTAGTAGGGCTCTTGTAAATAGAAAAATAAAAAAGAGGTTATTCGATGCCTCATTCATGGACCTCAGAAATCAAATTTATAGCATCACAAATACTCATTATACCCTTAATAAAGTACTCCTAGGCTTCATCCTATAGGAAGAAATGGGGAAGATAAACCCATTAAACCTAATTGAGAAAACATACTAGTTTGACATTTATCATAGAGGTGAGAAGAGAATGTGCGATACATACCTTAGAAGCTCCTTGAGATAAATCTATGAGCGTATTTCATTTTCATCTGACACACAGATGATGAATATGGTACTGAGTATTTAATGGAGGTTATTGTGGATGTGATCTGCTCTACGACATTTAGAAAAGTGATTCCCACTCTATGATTTATTGTGCATATTTGGCTCTGAGGTTTAGCAAAGCTGATTTTTTTGTTTAACAAGCAATGCTTCCTAATAAATATCATTGGTGTAGTTGTGGTATCAATAGAAATGGGAAGAGCAGGGGGAGGTTAACTGTTCTTCAACTTTCATCTCTCATGAACAAATCCATCACCATTCACAACCTCCTATTCATCTTCTGCAGCTAAAACTACTAAAATCCCAGGTCCAGGCCCAATCTTCTTCTTTTCTATTCATTCAGAACTTTGAAAGGGAGAAATGAGAAATGGTGTGGTTGTAAACGACTTGGCCCAACAAGCAGAGGAAGAATAATCAACAGGATCACTTGTTTATAATTTTCCATTCCTACTTGATTGTGTTTTCGTGGTTATTGTCGCAATGGTTGACTACATTTGTAGGAACGATATGTATATTATTCGTGCATCTAATAAATTCAATCCCAAAAAACAATTTATAATAGGCTCGAATAAATTTAGGTATTTGGTACAATTTTATGGAACAAATTTTTAGATACATCATTTTTAAATGATCTTTTTATTTTTTTATTAATTTTAAATTTTTTTTTTAGAATTTCAATTAAATGAACTTAAAATTATTAATATAATTTAGATTAGCTCGCAATTCATAATTAATATTTGAATTGTTAATTTATATTTAAAAGATAGAGTAAATTTTAAAAGTATATAGAATAATAATTTACACTTTGGGCCTAGAGTATGCCCTAAAACTACTTCTACTTGGCTAAGAGCTTGTCTTCCTCGGACGTAAGGAAATAGGTCAATGGTCCAAGACCCAGAGGCATCTGGTAGGAGTGAAATCCTTCCCAGTTAGAGACCACCAATGAGTTATGATAGGTTTTTTCACTTGTGAAAAAAATACACTTTACATTTTGATTCTACTCTAAATTTATGAAATTCCTAGTTTATGTTTTGGTTTATTTTTAATATTGTACTAATTGGGTGAAGAGGCTCTTGCAAAGTATGGTAGAGATGTTGTAATGTAATGTAATGTAATGTAATGTAATGTAATGTAATGTTCTATAAACATTTGGACTCATTCAAAATAAAATAAAAATAATAAAATAAAATAAATGTTTAAGTATAACCTTTCAATCATGCCTAGAGTATGCCCTAAAGCTACTTGTGCTTGGTTAAGAGCTCATCTTCCTTGGATGTAAGGAAACAAGTGAACGGCCCAATACCTAGATACATTTGGAAGGAGTGAAAGCCTACCCCCTTACGGACCACCAATGGGTAATTCTAGGGGGTGTGTTTTTCCTTGAATAACAATGATGAGTCAGCCTACGTTGTGGATAGAAGCTAGTGATGGTTGTCCCCATTGTTGGTTTGACAGCTCAGTTATGATAAGTTTTCCCACTGTTTGAAAAAAAGAAGCATAACCTTTCATCCAATCTATAATAGCCTTTCAATCCCTTATCACTTGTAAGTTTTTTTCCTATAAGCTTGGTAGGGCCACATCTTCATCATGTCCAAATTCTCACCTCGATTGGGGGGATAACAAAAGATTTGAACCCAAGACTTCCAGTTTGGTGAGACTTCATTTCCACTGCCATTGCCAATTGAGCTATCCCAAGCAGACTTATCACTTGTAAGTTGAGATTGTTGAAGTGACACAATTAAAAAGACTAACATAAACAACTAATTTGTATTATTGTAGTACTTATTAGGTAGTTGTATTTTAGTTCCTAGACTAAATTAGTCATTCACGTTAGTCATTTTTAATTGTATTATTTATTAGCTAGTCATATATTTTAACTTGGCACTAAGTTAATTTTTTATGTTAGTCATTTTTAGTTGGGTCACTTAATATTGCTCCTTTTTGGTAGTATTTCACTTAGAAAGGTTGTGGTGACTAACATTTTTAGTCACCTAGTCACTAATTTCATCATTTTCTGCTAGTGTGTACTCACTTGAAGAGGATGAGTTAATGCACAAAAGTGTGCATAATTGGTAACTCTATCAACTACCACCATGATAACACTCTTTCCTTCAGACTTGGGTAAACTTGTGATAAAATCCATTGACACATCCTCCCAAAGTAGACTTGGAATGGCTAAAGGTTGTAACAGGCTTGAGGTCTTAATTGTTTCAACTTTATTTTGTTGGAAAACCAAACATTCTTCCACAAACTTTTGAATGTCATATTTAAGGCCATCCCAAAAAAATATCTCCTTGACTCTATGGTAATTTTTTAAAAATCTTGAGTGCCCTCCTAAGCGAGAGGTGTGCAATTCCAAAAGAATCTTTTGTTTGAGTTGGGAATTCTTACAAAGGTATAAGCGATCTTTGTACCATAATGAATCATTTTTCTAGCTAAATGTATCATATGTACTAGGATCTTGCTGCAACTTTTGAATGAGTGGCCACACATCTTCATCATTCTTCCATTCATCCCTTCCTTTGGTTATACACTCAAGTTGAATAATATAAATGGAACAAAAAATGCTTCCACATCCTCATCCTTTCTTGAGAGTGCATCTGCAACAATATTTTTCTTCCCTCTTTTGTTGATGATTTCAAAGTCATAACCCAACACATTTTTCACCCATTTTTGCTACACTTATGATGATAATATTTGTTCCAAAAATAATTTAAGACTATCATGGTATATTTTTACCTTTAAGTGTCTTCCAATTAGGTAACGTCGTCATTGCTTTAGTGCATGTAGTATTGCCATCATTTCCTTCTCATAAATAGGTTTATTTAAATAATTTCCCTTTATTAGATGACTTTCAAAAGTAATGGGTCTTCCTTCTTGGATTAAAACAACACCAATTCCATTTCCTAAAGCATCACATTCCACAATAAATGTTTTTCTGAATTGTAGCATAGCTAAGACCTATGCTTTGCATATTGCCACTTTAAGATGCTCAAAGGCCTTCGTTCCTTATAGAGTCCAATAAAATGCATCTTTCTTCAGTAATGATGTCAAAGGTGTTTTTATTCTCCCGTAATTCTTAACAAACTTGTGATAATACCCTGTCAACTAGAGAAATCCTTGAAGATGCTTTATGTTTGTGGGAATTTTCCATTCCTTAATTGATTTAATTTTGTTAGGGTCTACCTTAACACCCTCATGAGATACAATATGACCAAAATATTCCACCTCCTATACTCCAAAGAGAAATTTGGAGGTTTTTGCATTAAATTATTTCTGCTCCAATAGTTTGAGCACCCTGTCAACATGTTGAACATGATCCTTCCAAGAGTTGTTGTAGATTAGTATATCATCAAAATATACTAACACAAATTTTCTAAGGAAGGATTTTTATATGGAATTCATCAAACCTTGAAATGTGGAAGGTGCATTAGTAAGGCCAAAATGCATGACCAAAAATTCATAATGACCCTCATGAGTTTTGAATGTTGTTTTCAGAATGTATTTAGTCTCCATTCTAATTTGATGACATCCTCAATGAAGATCCAACTTGGTGAAGTAAATTTCTCCATGTAATTCATCCAAAATTCATCAATGATAGGAATTGGAAATTTATCTTTAATAGTGAGATTGTTGAGCTCCCTATAATATGGAAACATACACCATGATCCATCCTTCTTATGCACTAATACTACTGGAGTAGAAATAATTTTGACTAGGTTGAATTATACTAGCCTCTAGCATTTCTACAACCATATGTTCAATTTCTCTCTTTTGGGCATAAGGATATTTATAAGGCTTGTTGTCTAGAGGAACACTTTCTGGAATCAATTGAATAGAATGATCATCATCACAAATAGGTGGGAGGCCTTTGGGAGTCTTAAACACCTTGGAGTGATTGGTGAAGGCTTTTTGGAGATCTGGATAAATAGATGATTTCGATGTTTGAACCTCTAGTGAGCATAATTGTGAAATTACACCACGTTGTTCTTTCTTTAGAAGATCCTTCATGCCATTCGAGATGATTATCTTTCTTGGTTTCACTGTGATGCCCCTTAATTCAACTTCCTTTCCTTCCAAAAAAAATTCAAGAAAATTTCTTGAAAATTGAAAGATATCATTCCCAAAGATTGTAACCATTGGACTCCTAGTACAACATCAGTACCACCCATTGGAATGGAAAGAATTGGACTATTCAATGCATATTCCCCCATGGTTAGCTTGATATTATGGAAATTTTCAGAGAAATTTATAGTTCCTCCATTTGAAACCATCATTTGGCACTCTAGTGCTAGATATAGGAAGTAATTCAATTCCTTGGCTATCTTACAATGAATCTAATTATGGTTACTACCTTAATCAATCAACACTATTACCTTTTTATTCTTGATATATCCTTCTATATTGAGAGTTTGAGGAGTGGTAATTCTAGCCAATGCATTACAAGATACGTTTGGATTCATTTTTTCTTTCTCTCGGGTTGGTTCCTGGTGTATATCCTCCTCTTTTGATGTTTCTTGTTCCTTTTCTTCCTCCTCTTCACAATCTATATAGAATAATTTATTCTCAACACACTTATGACCTTTTGTGTATTTGTTATCGCAACTGTAACAAATCTCTTTTTATATTTTTTCCTCCAATTTTTGTGATGTCAACCTTGTATGTTGTGGAATACTAGGATAAAAAATACTTCCATATTTATAGTTACGAGTGGTAGACTTCCTTGTTTCCATAATTTTTCTTTCAACTTTGCTTGCCACTCTAAATGCCTTCTCCAATGAATCACGTTCCTAAAGGCTACCTCATGTTGGATGTTATCTTTTAAAGTCCCCATGAAGACATCAAACCTATGCTCATCTAGAATATCAATTACCCTAATATTAAATTTTCGGAAGTCTTCAATGTGCTCCACCATTGAACCCTTTCATTTGATATTTATCAATTGGCTAAAGAAGGTGCTTCTCTTTGCATCTTCATAATGTGTTATCATTTCCTCTATAAATATTGACTAGGTGACAAGTGGTTTACAAGAACAAACCCATATATACCATACAAACTGATTGGCTTATAAATATAAAGATGCACTACATACAAACTAATTGGCTTATGGTAACATGAGGTTTTCACATCATGTAGATCCAAATATTTCTCAATCTATAGTATTCATGTTACCATATCCTTGCCATCAAATTTTCTCATATCTATATTTGGAATGTGGTGGTTCTTAAACCCAACATTGGAGTATCTAAAATCATAATTCATATTCCTTTTTTCCTCATCATGGTTTTCATGGACTACTGTGTCACCATCGGGAAGCCTTTCTCGCAACAACTTTGTCAAACCTTCCATGTTTGAATTTAAACCATTCATATCACCTTTTCAACCATCCATGTCACATTTTAAACCATCCATGTCACATTTTATTTCTTCTTTTAAACCATCCAGGTCCCCTTTTAGTTCATCTTTTATTACTCTTTGTGAGAGTGAAATTTGTTGCACTTGGTCCTATAATTTTGATATATCATGTTGCAATTTTTCCTCTTCATGCGTCATAGTAAACCTTTATGAGGGCTTAATGGATGTAGAATTAATTTTATTGGAAGGAATTTTAGAACTAAATACTAATATCTATGCTTCAATATGACCTTGGAATCACTTCAAACTTATTTTTCAAACAAAAGTTATGCACTTTTTAAAAAAACAATACACATCTTTTTCTTTCTTTTAGGAGCTCGATCTTGAAATAGTTGTAACTTTGTAATTTAAAATCTCCATGTTTTCAAATTTATTCATGCAGTATCCCCCTACGTCTTATTTCCAACCCTGTAATTCTGACCATGATTGGATTTGTTAAGAAAGAGTTAGGTCAAATCTTCCACGATTACCTGGTTATGTATTGGCTAAGTAGAGAAAAACAATAACAATATGGGGGCTACATGGGCATAAAAATAACAATAAGAGGGACACACTAGTAATATATGGACCTAAAAACTTTGAAAGTTCTAATCTCTACCCTTGAGCTCCTCTATGTATCTACTATACCAGGAGAATACTCTTCTCCTTGTTGCCTAACTGATCTGTAGGGAAAGTCACCAGAACTGTAATATATCATTTTTCTTGTCATATTTGATTATCTTCTTCTTGCAAGTTTACAATGTTAGATAAACCAAATAGATACCAAAATCAAATCCATACCTCAGTGATGTTCAGGGGAGGCTTATAACATCTACAAGATCAGTCCACATTAGCATGTACATGAATACTCCTATGCACACCCATATAATCATGTCAACTCACCAGCATCATAACAACATAAAATAATCATGCATGACCATAGTAATTGTATATCATGACCCCATGCATGAAAACCATAACCTTGACAACATCAGATTTTACCCAAAGAGAGTGAAACCCACTCTGATACCACCCTGTAACCGTCTCCTCCCACATTTACACACTTTTAACAGTTTTCTCAAGGTAAACATGAGCTAAGGGTCACTATGATAAAACTAAACCTCATAAATTACCTTAAGGAAATGGAATCAACCACTTAAGACCTTACTAACCTCCCTTAGGTTCTATAATACCTCCAAGAGAAACCCAAACCCTTCTAGGTGTCCAACCCTTGAGATGACTCTCTTTTTCAATGACCTAATGCCCCATTCACTCCCTTCCCAAGGCATTACAATGACCATGGCCCTCCAATCACACTGATAAGCCCGCCTCCATGTTAATGTGGACTTTTTTTCATTTATATTCAACAACCCCGAATTCTGAGCCACTTTTTCAGGGCCAGGACTCAGGCCTCTGCCCAGAACTGAGTGAAAAATTTAAGATATGATAGATGAAATATAAACAATGCATGTAAACCAAAACTAAAACTAGGACTTGACATGACCTTCCCCAATTGGGAGTGACATTCATTCAAACACTTGGTAAACATGCAACCTACAGGTCATGAATAAAATATGAAAATAAGGAGCTACAAATTTTTCTAAGGTTTAACAAGAAGGATAACTGCCTTCTCACATTAGTTTTCATAACATCATTTAGGTCTTGCATTCATTATTCATTCAGTTACAAGTAAAAACATGGAAAGATCCATGACTAAGAACTGTCAATTACTCATAAAAAAGAAGAGAAAATTATCTCTTATTAGACATATGAAAAATCCAACCAGGTTCGGGACATCCACATACCATCCGACAATATATTAGTTGAACCAAATATTTCTTTTAGCCAATCACCCTCATGCCATATTCCAAGAATGAATGTGGGATATCGTGGGATAAACTAATCCATAAGTAAATAAGGGAATCCAAGGGTTAAACATTTAGTACTTGGAATAAGTGTCCCTTGACCTTGGTATTATTTTTCCTTTATTAACTTTTATGACACAAAATTTTAACTTGGGGCTATTACATGCTGTCATTATGCTGACAGGAAATACCTTATATTTTTGTGCAAGTTATTCAAGCTCTTATCTTTTATTTCGCACAATATTTAATATTTGCTTTAATTTCTCACATCTTTGTGTATGCAGGTTGAGAACAATTATGGTGGCTAGATTGGAAATTCCATTACATGTGACCCTGACCTTCTAACTAGATAGTTTAGGAGTAGGTATAACCACATGTTAGTTTTCATTTCACATGCATCTTGCATTCCCTTTCTGTAGTCTTTTTTTCTTTCTATACTTTTGTCTTACATCCTCTTTTTAGTTTAGCCTCTATTTGCTTTGTTATTTTGATTTTGGTTTTTCATATTGTGTCTTATCTCTTTTCATGTAAGAATTTGCATGAAGGTTGTCCCATTTTGGCTCAAAGGGAAAGTTGGAAAAATAGAAAAGGATTTTGTGATACTACAACATTTGGCTAACATTCGTTCCTACTTCCTTGTGTTGGTTACATCTTTTGTTAAATGAAGTTCCAACGGAAAATACGATCCTCCCGTAAAGAGAGTTTTGGTCAACCATGATACTTGTGTCTATTCTGGAAACCTTATGCCCATGCTCAATTCTTATGTTTCAGTGTTTTCACACACTTATACAATCAGACATAGAGGAAAAGGGGAAAATATAACCGAGAAAACCTAAATCATAGGTCTTTATTGCTTCTCTAAAGGAACAACCTCTCCTACTCTCAATAAGTCAAGACCCCTCTTCTTCCCATAAAATGAATAAGCACTTATGCATAGTCCTCTTTAAATATATATATAAAGGTGAAAGAAGAGAAAGGCTTCTCATGCAAAGAGGTGAAGCAAGCAGATCCGTCAGGGTATTGTCCAAGCTCGCTAGCAGTGGAGAAATGTTTTTGTTCCTGTAGTGACTTTGTCAGGGCTAGGCCTGTTGCTAGCAAAGCAACACCAAAGATGAAAAATCTATACTCTGGAAATATAAATCTTGCAAACTACACTACCCTTTCTGATTCAAAACATTACGATAATGCTAAATCTTATATGTTTTTCCAAACCAGAAGGCACAAAGGGGGACCATATTTACTCACAAGGTAAGTGAAGAAGCCAAAGTAATCCACACGATGAATCAATACTCCCTGAAGAACTGAGACCATGCACAGGAGAGTCAAAAAAGACATAGAATATGGAATTCTATCAGTGTGTTGCCAAGTGTTATCGTTGGTACAACACCCTCCAAAATTTTGTCCTACACCAAATTTTGTAGCCTTCCTTGGTCTAGCATATTATTTTCACAATTATTGGTATCCATTGCATGTGTTATCTCTAAGTTTTTGGTCCCGTTTGTGAGAAAAACAAAATGTCATATTTTCACATGTTAAGTGTTGCATGATGTATACGAGCTTGTTTTGGTGGTTTCAAGGAGTTTCATTTTTGTAAATGAGTTTACCTTACCATGTAAACATCAGTTGCACTCATTCCTAAAGTTGTAATAATTGTTTCATAAGCATTGTCATGGTTGTCACAAAGTATATCTTTAGTGTCACAATTGTCGTAAGTCATTGTAAAAGTTGTCACACTCAAGGAAATGTGTTTTTCATGTGTGCTGGATGATCTATGTTGGTGTGCCATCAACTGTTCTAAGTGTGTGATCATATTCAAGTCGGATCACTATTCACAATAGCTCCATATGTCCCACACTTAGCCAAATTCTAAAAACTTTCCAACAACCTAGCCTCATCTAACCCTCCTAAATTGTGCATTGTAAAGTTCCAACCCTCAAGCTACAACCTAGCCTCTTAACACGCACACTGCATAGTTTCTACCTCCGAGGACTATGCATTACATAGTCTTAGTACCAAAGCCCTGACCTTGACCTCCAAAATTGTGCAATTCATCTCTCCAACCTGGACGTAACTATGCATTGTACAGTCTCTGACCTCAAGCCAAGATATTGATCTCCTGAGCTACACAATTGTGTAATCACCAAGTCTGATCTACCTCTCAGATTTGCAAAGCTAGATGAAACAGTGAAAAACCCCTCAACCCAACTCACTAAGTCCCAAAACTGTGCAATTTATCTGTCCAATCTAGCCTAGACTGCGCATTATGTAGTCTCAAGGCTCAAGCTTCACCCCTGACTACTTGAGATTCACAACTAAGAAGTAACTGAGCCTCTCTCTCAGCCTGCAACATAGTTTCATCTCAATTAGTGGATCAACATGAATCATCTTACATTAGGGATATATCGGACTGATTTCAACTTGTCATGAGTGAATTGTAGATGTAGGTACTCTATCATTCAATGGCAAGTTGATGAAGAAGGAGATGGAGAATGGAAACATGTTGAAAGACATCCGTGTAGCTATTTATGCAATCCTATCAATCAAGAAAAAGCAAAGGGACACTATTTTGTGATCAAAAGTCAAGACTTGATATCATTGAAGACTCCTCACCTCTAAGCCATATGGAAGTGAAAGAAAGAGCATACTCAAGAAGACACATAACAGGGAGTAGCAAGAATGTCTTGACATTGACATGTCATCATGCAGTCGATGTCAGCAATGGCATGTCATGTTTTGTCATGAGTCATCATATGCCACATAATTATTGCAGATTATGTAATTATGTATTCAAAATGTATTGTAAAGTGCAAGTCCAAAGGACACATATAGAATATGAAGAGTCATGTAAAGTAAAAACTTCATAGGAAGTCAAACAGTCATGAGGTAGTCAAGGAATCATAAGGAGGTGAAGCATCACCCCATTGGTTATACATACACCATCATTGTATGAGAAAAGAACTTTTCATCTTGGATTCTCCCATAAGGCATCAGAGAGACAGAGTTGGTAATTTTGAGCAAGTTGTGGCTCCAACACTCAACTATTGGAGCTAGTGATGTTCATTATATACATGTGTCCTAAAACTTTTACTTAATATATGAAGCTTGATGCACAACACATTCTTCATGCATGAATTATGAATGTTTATAATATTTTTCTGTGAATTTTTATGATTCATGTTTGTTTTTCACTTGTACTAAAGTAGTTGAACTACTAAGGTTATTTTAGTGCTCATCGTATTGAGGATGTGATGTACTAGTTGTGATGACCGTCGCATCTTTGTGGACTATTCTTCTGGATGTTAGACGAATCTTTCTACTTGTCTTCATTGCATCACTATCGCATCTCTGTGGACTATTCCACTAGATGTAGACGAATATTTCTTGTTTGTATGTGTCTCTACTAGGGTGGTACTATTACCTCACTCTTAGGGGCTCACCTCGTTTACCTTCCGCAATAGAAGAATCTTGACACACCTACAACTAAACGCTCACTAGGGACACTCATTTTCTTCTCGAAGGCACATATGTGATCCTCTCTCTTGTTGACAACTAAATCCAAAGACAATATTTAAGAATATATGGCAATCGGGATGATACTCTGAATCGGGCTTCTATTTGTTCATAAGAATATACGTGAGAGAAGATCTATAGATTCCCTAGATATAGTTGAATATGTATTATGTTAAATTGATCATAGTTTTTGAATGAGTATGGAAGCCAAAATGGATTTCCAAGCCATTGAGAGCTACTGAAATATCAACAATACTACAAATTTGTATAAGGAATAGTTTTTTAGTTGAGAAAATTATCAAGTCTAATTTATAACTTCCAAAATAGGACATGATTTTATATTAAGTTAATGTTCATAAACTTTGAATCACACTACAATATGTAATATGAGTTAACTTAGATTCATTGTCACTTCTAAGTCAAATTTAGGGTCTAAATTACGGAAACATAAAACACAAATCTTAAATTATGCACATGAAATTGAAATGAAATCACTCTTAGTTGAATTTTTTAATAGTTTGCACTTACATATACTAGGATCTCTCACACAAATCAAATTTCTCTACACAATTGTATCCATAATTCCAAGTGTTCACTTAAAAGATGGAAAATTAATATTAAAGGAGTTTTCAATCAAAAAGGGTGAAAAAATCATCAAGATCTTCCTTTCCTACAGACGCAAGTGGACACTATGATAGTATTTTACTCAACCTAGTTTATCTAGAACCAATACTAGTTGTAGAGATGAGAATGTACTACAACCTTCACTATCTGTGAGAGTGGAGATGAGTGGTCTCACTCATAGTATTCTGCTCATCTCTCCATCTAGTGTGTATTTCAAACACCATTTAACTCTAGGAAAGTGGTAAATGAATGTAGGGAACTATGGTATTGGAAAGGTTCACAACAAAATGGTAAGGTTCTCAAGAGGTTGGGGCATTTTTCTCCTAGCAAGTTCGAGTATTACACTCCTAGTGCCTTGGTTACCTTGACCACTTAGGTTGATTTTCAAACAAAAATTAACCTATGATATTCAACAATGGAAATCTGAAACTACAGGTAGCAATACTAATTCAGTGATCTAATGAAATTGTCACATAGCACTTCTAATGCAACTAATATTTCTATGTTATTCACATCAAATTAAATCAAACCATTAATACCAAAATCCATTAATCTAATAATACTTTACTTATATCAAAATATGATCAATAATATAAGACTGCTAATATGATTTGAAATCTATTTTCTATTCAAAACTTAAATACGTAATGACTAGAAACTAATAACTAGTACACTAGTTACTAGTAACTTGTTGTCAAGAGATGGTATGAAATTCCTATTAAATGTTCAATACTTAAAAAAAACAAATCTTTTCCATAATGATAAAATCTATAATTACTTAACAAATGACTCTTAGATATATTTAAGTACAATAAGTGGTACATTTCACCAAAACAAAACAAAGAAGTATAGTTTTTCTTTGATCTAATCTATCAAATTGACACATGATAAACCTTTGTTGGGACAATATTAGAAGCTTAAAGAAATGAAAAATATATTTACAAAATTAGAAATAAAAGTATGCAAACAACAACTTTAGAGACTAGTTATCAAGCTTATCTTTACACCATCAAATAAGCTAGTTTATAAGCTCATTAATGCCTAAATGTATAGAGAAATAAATAGGTGATATAAACATGAATATCTAAAAGAAATAACAAGTAAATACTTGTCAAATGTACAACAAACACACATTGCACTAACATGAGTTATGGGACTTGTCCATGCTCAATCAAGTACACAAAATGGAAATCATGAGCTACAACTTAATGATCACTTCATTACTTGAAAAAAATCACCATCAACAAGTAAACTTTATTCTAATCACAAAGGTCAAAATTAGAGTTTGTAATCAAAATATCGAAATAATATGTGCTTTAGCAAGTCTAGTTTCTTGCTTTTATAAGAAAATTCTTAACAAAATACACACAAAACTTGCTAAAAAATAATTTTTCCCGATTCTAATACTTAGATGTGATATTTATGTCTCCCAGTTACAAATTGAATTGAATCCTTCTTTTCTCTTTGGGGCTTTGTCATAGCGCTTTACTAGATCCAAGTCTTGGTGAAAACAAATGTATTTTTATCGCTTACCCTTAGATTTCCCACAACTTTGGATATCTTTGAAACCAAACTCCTTTACCAAATTGTTGTGAATTTTCCCATCAGCTATTGCTGACTTTCCCATCCTGGTCTTCGAGTGAGTTCATTTAACCACATTTTTGTAAACCATCTAGGACTAGGAGCTATAGAATCAAGGCTAATGCATAATTAGATATTTTAAACCTTGATTAACTAAACCACTAGGTAATTTATCAGTGCTATTATGAATCCTACCATGTCACTACCATGTCACCTACTATGCCACTTGTATATTTGTGCCACATAATCTGCTATCCCATGTGTACCTCTATGCTAGGTCGTCTCAGTCCTAGGTTCTCTGTCCATTTCGGTAATCAAACTTCATATACACCTGGGGCCGCACTACTAAGGATTTTGGATAATCCTTTATTAAGGCATATTAAGCCTTAGTTGTACATCATTCATGTCCAAATAACTTTCCATGTCACTTGGCCAGCTTAGCCACCAACTCATCACTATCAACCAATCACCCTTTGCCATGTAACTCTTCCTTTGCCACATCTTACTGAAATTTTATTGTCATCATTATGATGTCATCTTGACACATGGAATACTTTGGGTGGTGTTACATGTCACCCAAAAATATGTCACTTGGCCACCCAAAAGGGTTGATTCTTCCTACCACATGTAATGTTGGTAGTGTGTCATGTCATTTTCTTAGCCACATCATCTGTGTTATGCCATCATAGTCTCTTCCTTCCCATGTCCTCATAGCCTTGGATCTTGAGGCGATTAGGAAAATTGGACTTTACATACACCCAATGTTCCACTATAGTGGATTAGGGTTAAACCCTAGTTATTGATACTTGATTTTCCCTATGGATTAAGGCTAATCATTAATTAAGCATTCCTGGGCCAATTCCTTTAACCAGACTTATAGATTAGTCTAATTTTTCCACCTATCTAGGGTCCATTATTGGTATTAGTCCATGTTCAAACTTTTTCATCCATTGATTGCTTTAACCTTTGCTTGATCAAAGGTTGAGAATCATCCCAAGGCCCCCCTATCTACTCAACTTTTAATGAATGGGGGGGGGGGGGGGGGGGGGCGTTTGTAGTTTGTCGCTTATGCAAGTAAAAACACTTGCACCTTAGTGATAATACCAACAAAATCCCATAATCCTATCGAATCAAATGGCAATGACACGACTTTGGTCGCCCCCCAATCATTTCCAAAGCTTAAAAGAGGCATGGGGGGTATGGATTTTGGCATATGTGAAACCATGATCTATTGGAATCCTACTTTGAACCAAAAACCTTTAAAATAAATTTTCTCATTGTTCCTTGGTATTTATATCAAGTGTCATATACTATTGGAAAAAATTTTAATAACACCGTCCAACTAAACACTTAGTTCTCTCATTGAGGCTAAGGAACTGCTACAAAAATTCCCTCAAATATATTTCCTTTTCCCTTCACCTCAAGCTAGTCAACAACACTCATTGACACACTTATCCAACTCCCCCTAAACTTGACACAACCAATTGCAACTATCAACATGCCCAATAATCTCTTCCGGTTTTGACATCAATGACTAAAATTTGACATCAATGACAACACTACTCAACAGTTGAGTTATCAACACCAAATAAGCTTCATGATATAACTCCAATATATGTTCAATTGATTAGTTCACTAATAGCTTTATGGTTATATATTTAATATAAATGAAAGGAAAAAGGAAATCTAAGATGTTGGTTGGCCACATATTATTGACACCTATTTTCTTTAGGAACCCACACAAGTAGTCTAAGATCTATTTTCTTTATTTCGGATATTTCTATTATTCTTGGGACATTAAACGAGCCAATGATCTTAATTAGTTTTAGCTAAAATGAATTTTGAAAACATACATCTAAATTAGAAATGGGTCTTAATTGTATTTAGCTAGAATGGATCTTGGGAATAGACATATAAAATAGAAATTGACTTGAGCTAGAATAACCATCGAAAATAGACATGTAAAAAAAAGATAATAAATGCATATGGCTAGTTACTTTTAGGGATCAAATTTTATCATAAATGTAACAATGGAGTGCTATTTAGATCATACACTTCATTGCATATGTTAAATACCTAGTTAAAACTATTTTCCCATTCAAATAACATTTAAAAATTACCTGACCTAACTTTTATTTAGCTGAAAACAAGATTTAGGTATTATTATATACTTTATATCAAAAACATTTTTTTTTTTTTATATTAATTTAAATTGGTTTGAAGGTTATTCATCAGTAAAAATAGACTCATGTCACGTGCTAATTACAATTTCCCTAAATAGTAATACTAATGGTATATTTTCATGGTCTCTAAAAGACTTTAAAAACTAAAATTCCTTAAAATTAACCTCTTTCATTTACTTAAAGAACAATTAGTTTAATTAAGCATAAAGAAATCTTCTTTTAAAAATATTACATCCAAAGTAGTTGACTCTTAAATTACTTATGAATTCCATCACATAAACCCTGATTATGGATCATTGATATATTAAGTATACCGAAGGTGTTTTCTTTGCGAGCTTGGGGTGAACAAACATTGTTCACGGCAACCAATAGAAACACTTTATTTTTGTCCTCCTCCAACAAATAAAAAATAAGCACATGGCTCTCTCTGACTGTGTCATCTTTCAATTACCATTGTCGTCTTTAAGCTCCGGAGGCCATGTAGACTCCACACTATGTTTTTCCATACTCGAAGCCTCTACTTTATTCGGTGCTCCAACGGATTGATTAAAAAATTTATAAGCTGACTTCGAAGTGCCTTTCGACCCCATAAGATATCTGAAGTTTAGGCACAAAGTGAATAATTAGTGGATAAATCCAATTAAGAAGATAGCTTCCTCAGTGTCACTCCCCTTCCCATTACATTCATCCATTGGGAATATAAAGAACAGAGCTATCTTGAATGGATTCAGGAAAGAGGAAAATAAAAAAGAAGGCATAGCTTTGGCTTGGGAAGAAAGAGAGCTTTGGACATTGTTTAGTATACTACTTTGGACGTACAGAAAAGGATTGAATTTTGGGTAGGGGCGGTCCATTTGACTGAAAAATTGACTCTACTTCTACTTAAATCTTCTCCCTTCCTAAAACATTCTTGCATCATAAAAGGATTAAATAATACCTGTAATTAGGGGCCAAATGGAATTGAAATACACTTTCCGAACCATCTAATCTTGTCATGATATTTTTCTTTTTCCCTTCCTATTAGGAAGGAGGAATCCATTTGGAACGTCCTTGAATATGGACCAATTTAAATCACTTTAAACCAGAGAAGTAGGAGGCTTCCTTTTCGCAATTTCAGACATAATTGAAGAGTCTTCTTGGCTTTCTAATGCCACTATCCCGAGGGGGTCCTAGAATACTTGGAACTCCTTTGTAATCAAAGGATTCTAAACAACATAAAATATGGATGACGAAATTAACAAACTTTTGCTCATACAACCGTAACACAAGAGACCGATTCTTTAATAAGACTCTGATTAGGCATTCAACCCCTTACATTTTTAGGAGAAACACTAAACTCCATTGAATAATATGACTCTTTCTTGACCTTCCTCTCAACAAAATTCAAATTCAAATTCGATTCAAGTTAAGTGGTGAATGTACCGCAGGTGTCTTATGGCATGTAAATTAATGGAATGGATTAGTTCAAATTTGATAGTGAGGCAAATTTTTGAAATGCCACACAAACCAAAACATAGGATAAAGGGTTATTAAAAATACTAGCTTTCAATAGGTTATGCTTAACTTGAAATATTCTACACCTCACCTTCACACGCTCCCTATATAGATTATTCTTTTCTCCCCTTTACATAGAGTAGTAATTGGATCAACGTAAATTGGCGAAGAACGATCTATATTTGGCAATGAGAATGGGATGTGTGTAGGAATTAGTTTAATTGTGGGAGTTGTTTTACCATTCCCTTTCTTAAGGTTGGATAGGTTAAGCACTTATGAGAGTGGGATAGTGAAATAACCAAACACATACTCTTCACTGGGATGGTGTTATATCATATATTGTTGATATCTAACCATCTATCTCTTTTCTATTTAATATTTCATTTATCATATTAGTATTCCTAAACCTTCTTTACCAAGGATAACATCTTCCTCTTAATCCATCTCAAAACTCCATAAAATCAATCCTACACCATATGGGAGGGATAAGAAACAAATGGCATAAGAACATACACATATGGAGGGGGAGGATGGAAGAATGCTATAATTGATTTCTATAATACCCTCCTCCCACATTTACCCAATATAACAAGTCCATTGGGGTAAACATCTAATGAAGAGTTACTATGATATGATTCAACTTCCCATATACAGTTAAGGAAGTCGAAATCGAAAAGATAAGACCAATCTGGTCTGGCTCAGAAGCTACAGAACTTTTGACAACAAACCAACCCCTCAAGGTGTCAAACGCCTGAGAAAGATTGATGTTATGCTGAACTAGACCCCCAGTTACTCCCATGACAAGCCTTCCATGCAACTAAAACCCTCCAGTCTCTCCAATAGCAAGGTATCCATGTGACTTTAGCCTTTTTCAGGTAGTTCTCTACCAACAACCTCTAATTTTGATCCACTTTTTCAAGGCTAGGACTCAAGCCTTTGCCCAGAACTTCATGAAACTTCCAAAAATCATAAATAAAAATGAAATAAGGCTACTAATTAAAACACTTGAACAAGGACTTGACCTGATCCATACCAACCATGTCAAGGATTTTGTCAAACGTATCATAAACATGTAATGTACAGGTCATACATACAAATGAACATAACGGTCTCATACTTTTCTGAGAATTGTCAAGAAGGACTGATGCCTCCTCATAATAGCTATAAGATAATCTATTAGATCTTGCATTTATTAAAATTTCATCTACTAATTAAAACACAATGAGAGCTATAACTCAAGTTTGTCATAAAATATGCTTATAAACAACAAATAACCAGAGAAAAAACAATGATGAAACTATCATTAAAGCCACATAATGACAAGAAATTTTTCTCTTGAAATACCAAAGGAAAAATATCTAATATTAACATATGCAAATCCAACTAAGTCAGGGACTTCCACGTACCACCCAACCATAGATTCGGCTAAAACAAATCTATCTTTCAACTAATCAACCCTGTTCCATATTCCAAACATGAATGTGGGATCTCATGGAATAAACCAAGGACACCAAACCAGTGCTTCTAGAGGCCAACCACCTCAACCCTCAACCAGTGATTCCACCTCATGGTTAGACATCACTAACCATCGTCAGATTGGTCTCCACCCAAGTTGTCTAGGGCTCCAGAGTGTTTATTCAAAACAAGGCTTCCAAGACTAGTAACCCAACTCGTAGTTGTTGTCAAGATACAAAGTGTTTGTCCAACCAGGGCTTCCAAGACTAGTAACTCAACCCACAAAGAGATCTAAAGTGTTTGTCCAACCAAGGCTTCGAGAACTAGTAAATCAACCCAAGTTGTTATAGGGCTTCCATAACATTTATCCAACCAAGACTCCAGGAACTAATAAATCAGCCCACAACCATAAGGAACATGAGAACCAATCCTAAAAAGAAAAGGGAAAACCTCCAACACCATGGTTATCTAAGAAATTGAAAAGCTAGGAATAACCACTATCAATCCAAGCAATCCTCCATGCCAATAAAAAATTACAACCAAACAACCACATGCATATGTCATGCATGCCAAAAATAGCAAGGAAATAATAAATGCAACTTAGTACCTACAAAGAAAACCCACTATAGCTATTGATCCCAATGTCCCCTTGTGCTTTCCTGATTTTCCTTTTCATTCTTGCTCCAAATCGTAAGTATGCGACAATACTCGAAGAGTGCTCCAAGAAAACTCTAAGTGTGCAAGATTATGAGAGAGAGAGAGAATAGGGTAGAGAGCTCCAATGTAAAACTAACAAAAGTTGTGAACTAATCCTTAGAAGCCCTTTTATCATTGATGCCTCTATTTTCTTCAGCTTCCTTGTTTTTCCTTCAATTTCCTCCTCACATGCAACCTCTGACCCTTCATCTCCCTTTTCTCCAATTTTCCATTATTTTCGTAAATAAATGTCAATAAATGCCACTTTTCCTTTTCCATTTCCTTTTCCAATTTCCATAGCCATTAATTAATCACCAGTGATCCCCATCACTATGTTCTTTTCCAACATTCATCTTAGAATACTTGTCCCATGACCTTGGTTATTATTTTCCTTTATTAACTTTATTACATGTATTTTTTACCAGGGATTTTACAGAACCCTCCCCCTTGGGGGAACACCATCCCTGGTGTTCAATGAAACCTACAACCAGTAAGACTGCTAAAAATAAAAACACATTGTCCATGGAGCTTTATAAATTAGCTCATTTTAGTATTTAAAATGAACAACCTAATGAAAATAAAACCAGCCTGACAAACATAATGACATGACACCCATACTGCTTATTGAACATTATAACACAACTCGTTGTGATATTTACAATAACAACTATATACATAGATACATATATCAAAATTTCTTTGCCTTAACTGACAAGAAATGAAGGATAGATAACATGCATATGATCAACCATCTCCCATGTAGCTTCATCGAACCCAAAGTGCTTCCACTACACTTTAACCTGCTCAATTGCACTTTAACCTTCTAGCTCCACCAACAATACAAACCATTCAATCACATTATCAACATATTTAACATACTTCTTAAGCAATGACACATGGAAAACATCATGGACTTTCATTGTTGGAGGCAGTGCAAGTCGGTAGGCTACTAGTCCAATCCTCTCAAGAATATTGAAAGGTCCACAATAGCGAGGTGCCAACTTGGCATATGATCCAATCCTCAAGGAGAACTTCTTGGGTTTGATGCACAGGTACACCTGTTCCACAACCTAAAACTCCTTAAAAATCATGTTTTGATATGCATAACTCTTTTGTATGTCTTGTGTTGCCTTTAAATTCTTCTTAGTAACGTTCATTTCCTGTTCCATCTCTGCCAAGATCTCCAATCCTATCAACACCATTTTCACTGGATCACTCCAAATTATGGGAGTATTACATCTCTGACCATAGAGTGCCTCAAATGGACTCATCGTCAGAGATTCTTGATACACACTGTTGTAAGCGAACTCAACCAGTGGAAGGTACTCTTCCCACTTTTATTGTTGATGCATAATCTACATTCTCAACATGTCCTCCAAAATCTTGTTAATTGTCTTTGTTTGTCCATCTATCTATGAATGATAAGTTGTATTGAAGGCCAACTTTGTACCCAAACCTTTAAATAGCTCTTTACATATCCTAGAAGTGAAATTGGGATCATTGTATGACACAATATTCTTTAGAACACAATGCAACTTCACTACATCTCTGATGAATGCCTATGCTACATCATTAGCTAAATAAGTAGACTTCACTGGAATGAAGTGTGCTACCTTTTTCAACCTATCCACCACAACCATGATAGAATCATGTTGTCTAAACTTCCTTAGAAAACCTATAATGAAATCCATCGAAATGACCTCCCATTTCCGCTCTCAAATTGAAATCGGTTGCAGTAATCTACTTGGATGCTTACACTCTACTTTTACCTATTGAAAATCCAAGTACCTAGCCAAAAACTTTACCACTTCCTTCTTTAAATTCAACCAATAATAGAACTTCTTCACTGATGTCAGTGTCTTCTAATATCTTGGGTGACCTGAATATGTTTTAGCATGAAATTCTCTCAGGATAAGCTGCTTGAGCTCACTGTCATTAGACACATAGATCTTGTCCCTAAATATGAGCAAACCATCTATTGTGAGATGATAGTTCACATCCTGATCACATGTACCATATTGTAACTTGTGCATAATATACTTATACATATCATCATGTTGTCTTTATTACAATATGTGATCCTATAATTTTGTCCCATATAAGATCATAACTGCTATGTGATTTACCTATACTCTCCTGCTAAGAGCATCCAAAACCCTATTCTCCTTACCTTTAATGTACCTGATCTCAAAGCCAAAATCATTGATCATGGTAAACTATCTAGCTTATTTTGAATTCAGGTTTAATTGTTCAAATAGACATCTCAATCCACTATGATCACTCATAAGTACAAACCTCATACTAAGAAGATAGTGCCTCCACATCTTCAATGCATGCATGATCGCTTCCAACTCAAGATCATTCGTCATTTAATTCTGCTCAAGCTCATTCAGTTTCCTTGATTCATAGCACACTACCTATCCTTGTTGCATCGAGACTCCACCAAGTCCTCTCTTGCAAGCATATGTACATACCACAAACTCTTTGTCTAGATCTACAATCTTTAAAACTAGAGCATTTGTCAACAATTGCTCAAAATTTCTTGCACATTCCTTTGTTCATTCAAATTTATTACCTTTCCTCTATAATCATGTAATGGGATAGGAAATCAAAGATAATTTCATAAGGAACCTCCTATAATAACCTGCTAGTCCCATGAATTATCTTACCTCATTCACATTTCTAGGAGTTTCCCATTCCATGATAACTCTTATCTTTTCTGGATCTACTGTCATGTCTTCCTTGGAAACCACATTCCCGAGGTAATGTACCTCCATATGAAAGAAACTGCATTTACTAAGATTAGCATACAATTTATACTCTCTTGGCAATCTCAACATTTTTTCTAAGTGTTGGACACACTCTTTGTCATTCTTAGAATATACCAATATATCATCAATGAATACAATAAAAAACTTGTCCAAATAAAGATGCAATACATTATTCATCAATCGAATAAAATTAGGTGGAGAATTATTCAAACTGAAAGGGACTACAACAAACTCATGATGCCCATACTTGGTCTGGAAAGAAGTCTTGTAGATGTCCTCTTATTTAATGCATACCTGATGATATTTGGATGTCAATTCAATCTTTGAGAACACTGTTATTCCAACAAGTCATCAATCCTTGACAATGGATATATCTTCTTGATGGTCACCTTGTTTAGCTTGCTATAGTCAATACACAACCTGAGAGTACCATCCTTCTTCTTCAAAAATAACACTGGTGCACCCCAAGGCGATATATTTTCCTAATGTATCCCTTGTCAAGTATTTCCTTCAAATGCAACTTTAATTACACGAACTCTAGTGTGCTCATCATGTACGGTGCCTTTGATGCTGGTGTTGCCCTTGGTACGAACTCAATAGAAAATTCCACTTCCCTATGAGGTGACAACTTTGAAATATCTATTGGGAACACATCTCTAAATTGTTGTAAAAATGAGTACCTCCTCAAGACATCTGCATCCTCAACTTACTTACCTTTATCAGTGGAAATATGTAATACAAATAATACACATCATTTTCTACGACTATGCTTTTCCTACATAATTATCACCATTCTAACTGATGTTGCCTTCTTCTTACCCTGTAATATGTTTGTTCTCCATTGTCATCTAGGCACTCAATATCCTTTTCATAACAATCCTCCTTCGTCTTGTGAATATATATCCAATCCATACCAAAACTCATACTATATGATCCCAATGGAAATACATCCAGATGAGTTAATTTAGGCATCCATTTATCTCAAATGCATAAGACTTACACAATGATGCACTCTCTTCTTAGTACCCCTCGCCAACTATACTAACCAAGACTTTGCATTCACTTATTTATTCAAACCATACTTATCCACTAGGTCAAGATTAACATAACTATGATTAGATCCAAGATCAATCAAAATAGAAACAACTTTATCACAAAGCTTACCATCCATCTTGATAATAGATGCTTGGTAATCTGCCTGCCTACTAGCTAATGCTACATAAATCCGAGGAATACTATGTACAACATTCCCCACTGTCTGTGCCTCCTGAGCATTGTAGATCTATGGTCTACCACCTTGGTTTTGTGGATAATCTCTCTTGTGATGCTCTCCTCCACAAGTCCAACACTACAAGATCTTCCTACATCACCCTTTTTTTGCTCCTCAAATCGAAATCCCTATCCTCTATCAGATGTATTGAACTTATTAGGTGATGTTGCATTCTCTTTATTACCCGTGTTCTGAGGCCTTGTTCACTTCTTATCGTATTTTCCCTTATTCTTCTAATTACCTTTCCAATCCTCCTTAGTCTCGAATCTTCACTTTGACTCATAACAATCCTTTAACTTCTTGATGGCTTCCTCGAACGATTTCGTCTCATCAAACTCAATCTTGTCCTTGAATGCTAAAAGAAACCCACTCATGAATCTCTAAATATTCACTTTCTCCTCCTTAATATAAGGCACATAACTCAATAAATCCAAGAATCTACTAGTGTACTCCTCATTGGTCATGGATCCCATATTAAGCTCATAGAATTATTTTTCACTGTCATCATAGTATCTCTCAGATAGATACTTATTCTTGATAAGTCTCTTAAAATCTCTCCAAGTAAACTCCTCTTCTCATGAATACCTCTGACATTATTTACATCTTCCCACCAAATGTTTACTATACCTTTAAGACCAAAAGTTTCTATTTTGGCCTCCATGTTCTCTGAGTAATCATGCAATCTAAAAAAATTATTCACACCAAGAAACTATGCTTTGACATTTTGTGTCAAATGTAGGCGACTTTACATTTTTAAACTCATTAAGAAAATATCACATGTCACTTTTCTTGTAAGGATGATAACGATGATGACCATGATACCTGTCTGAACCAAATCAAGAATAAATCCCATGTCCACTTCGTCACCTATCACGTGTATCAAAAAATATACCATCTCTTCCCATGTCATATCTATCCAAATTGTGCCCACCATGTGACCTACTACCATAAGCTTCATTAGTCCTATCCTCCTACCCATGATTGATTCTAACCGGTCCTTATCTCTGCAAGTTTGACAAGCTCTAAAGGATAATTGCATTAACTTCTCATTGTTTCTCATACGCCCTAGCAAGTCTCTCTTTTGATTGAATGATTCAATCATTGTCTTCTTTGAAACTTCTTATCTCTACCTTCAAACTTCTCAAAGTGTATATGATGTGAGGGGAGTACTCATCACCATGTTAGTCATCTGATCTATAGGAAGAATTTTTTGAACTGTAGTCTACCACCTTGCAAGTCATATTTGATATTTTCTTCCTACAAAGTACATTATGTTACTAAACCAAATTATAAATAGCCATTGTACCTCAATATAGTTTAGGGGAGGATATATTATCTACAAGATCAACCAGATTAGCGTAGTACATGTATAATCATAATCATCATAGTATATAGATATCATCTCAATCATTATCCCAGTTACCATGCATAATGCCACAATTATAACACCGACTAGGTATTATGCATAACAAACATATGGATGACACACATGCATAAAAAATACATATGAACACTAAGATGAATTCATAACGAACACATCCCAACAACAACCTCATCAACTTCTGCATGAAAATATGACGACAACAATGTCCCTTACCATGCATACATAAAAAACACATAGACAACAAGGATAATGAACATATATGCAACTGACATGTACACATGACAACACATTCATCTAAAGAGAAAATGGAACCAAAGATCACCCAAGGAGAACAAACCCATCCTTTAATACCACTCTTTAACACCCTCCTCCCACATTTACCCAAGCTAATAGGTCCACCAAGGTAAACATGTGATGAAGAGTTACTATGATATCGACAAGAAAAGACCAATTTGACCTTCCTCGAAAGCTACAAAACCTTTAGGAGCCAACCAACCCCTCCACATTTCCAACCCCTGATACAAATTGATGCTATGTAAAACTAGACCCCTACTCACTCCCATGACAATCCTTCCATGCAACCGAGACCCTTTAGTCACTCCCACAACAAGGCATCCATGCAACTGCAGCCTTTTTAAAGAAGTTTTGTGCTAGTGACTCTGAATTCTGAGCCACTTGTTCAAGGTTAGGACACAGGCCTATGCTGAGAACTTCATGAAACTTCCACAAATGGTAAATAATGATGAAATAAGGCTAGTAATGTAAACACTTGAAGAAGGTCTGGACCTGACCCATACTAGCCATGACAGAAATTCCATCAAACATATCATAAACATGTAATGTACAAGTCATACATACACATATGAATATATGGGTCTCATAATTATCTGAGAATATTCAAGAAGGAGCGATGCCTCCTCATAATAGTTCCAAGATCATCTATTAGGTCATTCATTAATTAATATTTCATCTACTAATAAAAACATGATGACAACCATAACGAAAGTTTTTCATAAAATATGCTTATAACCAACAAATAACGAGATAAATATCAATGATGAAACCACCATTAAAGCCACATAATGACAAACACATTTACTCGTGAAATACCAAATGAAAAGGAACTTATATTAACATATAAAAATATAACCCAGTCAAGGACTTCCACATACCACCCGTCCATAGATTGTGCTGAACCAAATTTCTCTTTCAATCAATCACCCTTGTGCCACATTCCAAGCATGAATGTGGGATCTCATGGAATAAAATAGGAACACCAAACCAAGGCTTCTAAAGGCCAACCACCTCAACCTTTAACTAGTGACTCCACCTCACAGTTAGAAATCACTAACCATCACCAAATCAGTCTCCACCCGAGTTGTCCAAGGCTCAAGAGAGTTTTTTCCAATGAAGGCTTCCAGGACTTGTAACTCAATCCATATCTATCACTGGACTCCAATTTGTTTTTCCAACCAGGGCTCCCAAGACTAATAACTCAACCCAACAAGGGATCTGGAGTGTTTGTCCAACCAAGGATTCCAAGACTAGTAACTCAACCCAAGATGTTATAAAGCTTCTAGAGAATTTTTCCAACCAAGAATTTAGGAACTAATAACTCGACCTATTATGCTCCTATACCAATAAGTGTTATATTTCATGATCAACTTGATGAGCTATGTAATATGTTCATACCTGTCCTTGTTGCAAAGGTTTTCCATATTGTTAAAAAATCAAAAAAATTAAAAAATGTAAAGAGGGTTACCCTAAAAGAAAAATCAAAGGGTGAAAAGAATAAAATGGTCAAAAAATGAGAAGAAATGAACCCCAAACAAAAATAGACCAAGAAAGTGTGCAAGTCCAAAATGCCACTACTTTTTACTCTTATGTAATAATCCAAATGTGTGCAGCTTATTAAACTTATGCCACAATTGATGAGTAGTCAAAGAGCTTAAACTTGGCTCAAACACATTTGAATTTCATGCTTTAGAGATAGAGAATAAAAATCTGACCAAACAGTGTAAACTTGGCAGATAAGTAGATAGGTAGAGTAAATAAAAAGGAGCTCAACAGTGTAATCTGAGCCCTTGGATGTAATAAGTGCAGACTTAGGTAGGCTTGCTATGTAAAGAAAAGGAAAATTGATAAGAGTTTGCCAGGCTAAGTGCACCCAAATAAAGAAGAAAAAATGTCAGGCTAAAGTAGGTAGGTTCGGTAGATGGTGTTGCAGAATTACTTGTGATGGATAATGTCTCTAAAGGTGTTAATTTTCACTTTTATCACAAGTGCAAGGTAGACATTACACTTGACGCAGTTCAAGCAAGACAAGGTCAAATAACTAACTTCCATTCACATTTTTCCCTAAAGATTTCACTAATTCCCCCTAGAGTATTAAGGTCTTTGAAAAGTAAAGGGGCTCAGAGCATTTCTCTGACTTCTGGAGGGGCCGGACCCTCGGCCCAATAATTTGAAATACCTAAAGCACTTAAATCCCCTTCATCAATATTCACCCCTTCATAAAGTCACTTATTCCCTTTACAAATCTTTTCATAAGTAAAATCCTATTTTACTTAGGAAAATTAAAAACATTCTATTTACATGAAACCCTCATATATCACTAGCCTAAAGTATAAGTGTTGTATAATGAAATGCATTTTCGGAAAACATTAAACTTAGCGCTTTCCCATTCATTTTGGTCATATTAACCACTAATGTTTTATTATATAATTCCCCTATAAAACAAAATTACCCACACCCGTATTATATTATTATACAAAACCCCAAATATTACATATCCTGCCCCGATGGTTAAATATAACCGTAAATCAAATAATAAAATAGGATTAATTAACTAATCTGTAGTTAATTAAGAACCCAACCCCGCCAGCATTTAATGAGGATTAATTATGTCATTTGGACTAATTAATAACTCTATAACCAATTGCATAACCCTCGATATGATTAATTCCTTTAAATTATATCGGGCCCGCACTCCTTTAACCTTCCACCACTTCACCTCCCCGACAATCGTCCGATCGGCTCCTGCAGATCCAACAGTCATCATGCATATCACACGATCCTTTTGGTCGACATTTAGCGCACGATGGAGAGCGGTTTCGTGAATAGTACCTATGCTACGTGTCACACAGTGTATGGAATCATGCGGCCCTCCCTCAATACCACTCGCCTCCCATAAGCAATGTGATAGAAAGCCGCTTACCACTTCTAATAAATGACAAAATGTCTCATGATTCATCCTTTCACCTACTAATACCAACCATTTACCCGTTTAAGCACAAAAACCCTAGTTTTGCTCGTTTTCACCTGATTGTGCGGTAAAACCCTATGTAACCTAGTTGCACCACCTGAAGCCTCTGTTAACTGATTCGAGCATGGTTAACCTCCCGAAGAGAATTCTGGACTCACTCCATAAACCTATCAAGCTCAAAGAAAACCTTTTCAACCTCCTCTGCAAACCAATGCTTTCTTAACAATTTGTTTTGTTTTACGGGTGATCAGAAGACCACAACATTGGATAAACAGTCTTAATACTAGTCATAAGACCTGTTTACTCTGAGATTGTTATCAAATCTATTCAAATAGAGATGGAAGATAAAAGGACACAATCAAAAATAGTCAAAGTGTATCAAGGTTAAATAGCAACAGATTGAAGACCAAGTCAAGTAAATCAGCTACCATGAAGATAAACAGCAAGGAAGACAGTTACAAAACAGAGTATACAAATTCATGTCAAAGTGAAGACAGATGAAAAAATAAAGCGGTAAAAGTAAAAAGTGAACAGTAAAAGTAAACATGAAGACATTGAGGGTTAAACAAAGATGAAAACACTTTCACCACCTACAATGAATTTTATCCAAAGTAAAAGTGAAAAACAGTCAAAAGAATTTTAAGGTCAAAAGATGAACTTAGAGCAAAAATGGTACATTCTTCAGAAATTTCTTGTTTATGTCATAGTTTTGCAGAAACTATTGTACCCACTCCAAGAAGTATTTCGAGACACTGGAGGAGGTTTTTGTTCCTCAAAAGCGAACCTACAAAAACCTCGCTCACTATTTACACAGGTATTACCAAGAGGGAGATAAGTTCATGTCTTCACAGCCTATTGTTCAATTTGTGAAAATTCATGTTTTTGAAATTGTTTTGCAGAGAATATTGTGAACAACTGGAGATGAATTTTGGGAAACTGAGAGAGGTTTATCTCACAAACATTCCTATCTACAAAAACCTTTTTTAATTTTTACATATCTATTACTGATTGAGATATACAAGCGTATCATTGGACCCTAAGTTTGCATAATTTCTGGGGCAGAATGCACAAAGGAAGGATGCAGTTAGTGACTGGGATGCCTCATCATCAACTAAGAGTTGCTATCAAATTTGACTTTCTCTTATTTGTCACCATAAATCCATAGAAATAGTGCCAAATAGATTCATTAGTTTTGAATGTCCTTTATTTAAGTTCTATTAATGTAAACAGTTGGAGATATTTGTGACATTAATCTTGATATTTTTTCAAGATATTGTAATTTACAATTAGTATAAATACTTCTTCATTTGAATTATTTTGTGTGGATTCATATACATTGTTGTAATATTGGTTATTTTGGAATAAAGTGATGTTGGACCAACTTTGTATGGCTTGCTAGATAAAGAATTGATGTAAAGGACTTTCCACAGATTTCAGGAATCAAACATCGGATCAATAAGTCCTATATACCTTGTGTTTTAAAGTTTTCATTGTTTCTTTTATCATCTTTATCTCATATCTGAATGATAAACGAAAAAGAGTAATTCAGAATATGCTTGATTGCACTATATTTTCAATCGTTATTATTCTCTATGTTTTCTTCTAAATTAGAACAAACAGTGATATCTTAATTGCTCCTATTTTCTAGTTCGTTCATTTTGATTATTCGTTAAAGAATACTTAACTCGTCTTTATTAGTAATCATTCAAGTTCCCTTTTTCAAATAGGTTGAAGGATTTTTAATTACTCTTCACCCATTTCGAAACCATTCCATTTATTCGAAGTCTTCATTTGTTCCCTGTTTGACTATATTGCCATGTGAAACCATCCTTTGTTAAGAAACCTAATCCAGTTAAGCCATTTTCTTTGACTCCATTAGTCCAATGGCTTAAAATATTCAATCCTAGCCCTCTGTTATTGAATCTCACCACCCAAACTCAAACAAAACTCCTAAACTTCATAACTAGCCTAATATCTTTCAAAACAAAGCTAAAACTTAAAGAGAGAGCCCTCTTTGGATACAAATTGGCTAGATTCTGTCTCTAAAAGATTGGTTTGTGGTTACCTCGGACCCCTTCCCCTTCTTACAACTTCTGGGAAAATCTGAATGATAACACGACCCACAATCATAACGAACATGAAAAACAATTTAAAATTAAAAGGGAAAACCCCCAACACCATGACTATCCAGGAATTTGAAAGATTAGTGAAAGCCATTATCAATCTAGGCAATCTCTATGTGAATGAGAAATCACAACCAAAAAACCACATGCATATTCCATGCATGCCAAAACTAGCAAGGAAATCATATGTGCAAATCAGTAGCTTCAAAGAAAGCTCGTTGTAGCCATTGATCCCATTGTCCCCTTGCATTGTCCTGCTTTTCCTTTGCCTTCTTGCTCCAAATCCCAAGTATGCCACAATACTCCAAGTGTGCAAGAGTATGAGAGAGAGAGAATAGAGTAGAGGGCTCCAAGCTAAAACTGACAAAAGCTGTGAATTGATCCACAAAAGCCTTTTTATTATTGAACCCACTATTATATTCATTTTCCTTACTTTTCCTTCAATTTCCTCCTCACGTGAAACTTGTGACCTTTCACCTTCCTTTTCTTATATTTTCCATTATTTTTGTAAATAAATGCCAATAAATGTCACTTTGCCTTTGCCAGTTTCCATAGTTATTAATTAACCACTAGTGATCCCCATCACTGTGTTTTTTCCCAACATTCAACTTGGAATACATGTCCCATGACCTTGGTTATTATTTTTCTTTATTTTCCTTTATAGTTACTTACAATTGGGTGGAAGAAATATGAAAGTGTTAAGTAAGCTCAACAAAATGCAACTTGTGGCCTTTCTCCTTCATTTTCTCCTATTTTCCATTATTTTTGCAAATAAATGTCACTTTGCCTTTGCCAATTTCCATAGTCATTAATTAATCACTAGTGATCCCCATCACTGTGTTTTTTCCCAACATTCAACTTGGAATATGTGTCCCATGACCTTGGTTATTATTTTCCTTTATAGTTACTTACAACTGAGTGGGAGAAATATGAAAGTGTTAAATAAGCTCGACAAAATAAAAAAGATTGAGCTGATCAATTCAAGACAAAACTCCTTCCCACTCAATAGATGCTTAGATGCATATGCCTTGCTCAGTAAGAAAGAAGCTCACCTTTTATCTATTGGATCTACAATTTGAGCTCTTTTTATGACCTCTATTTTGTCTTTTTGGGAAACCCTTTTCTCCCTTCGTGTTAGAAGAAGGATTGAAGGAATGGGGAGTGAATTTATATATTTCACACACTCCCCACATATGCCATATATGGAGTGTTTTCACCTATTTTTAATTTCAGGATATACCCAGACATATGAAAATCACATGAACATATTATAGATTGCAAACATAAAAATAAGTGGCATATAATGAGGGAGAATTTATATTAAAAATGTTATTTTTTCCTTTCACTATGAATCCTTTATAAATACTATTTTTTTGAGTATTTATTTTTCTTTTTTTTTAGTATTTTTTTTAAAAATAAATTTTGAATATCATTCTATTTTCTAAATTTATTTTCTATTTTTATAAATTTAAATTATTCCATTTAAAAAAATCATGTAATATTGAAAATAAAAATAGGGAAAACTTTAGAGGTAATATTTGCAAGTGAGTTAATTTTCTGTGTTTTATCCAAAAAAAAATTATTAATTTTTTCTTTTTTTTCAAAATGTTTCGTTCAAATTTTATATATATATTTGTTTTACCTTATAAAATCCTTAAACTTTTATATGGAACTATATAAAATTATTATAAATTTGTGTCTTTTTTACAAAAAATCCGCCAAATATTTTTATAAATGGCATATCATGAATTGTTTAGATTTACCAAACCTTTTTAAATGTTAAAGCCTAGATTTCCCCCACGTTTAATTTTTCTTATTAATAATTAATTTTTTATTAAAAAACAGTCATTAGAAATATTATAAACATTTAAATATAGTTATTTGATATGTAAATTTTACATTATATTATTTAAACAAGTTTTTAATGCAAAGTACTAAATATCCAAAATATCCGTATATAATATAATAATACAAAATTTTGAACACATTACATAGTGTAATAATAGATATGTTTTTCACACAAATCGACTTAAATTTCTATAGTCTTTTTAGATTAATTATTTCATTAATTGAATTGTAGTGGATTAATATTAGTTTATCATAATTAATTTAAATTTTATTTTCAACTCATTAATGCATTTGTCTTATCTAAACAATTTTGAAATAACATGTTTGACGGAATTAGACTCCATTTTAGTTAAAAGTAGGTTCAATCCTCAATATATTTGTACATTGACTTTGCTTAAATAACTATGAAACAACACATCTTGGAGTTTTACTTTTGTTTTAACTAAAAATTGGATAGTTCACTAATGCGTATGTGCACCTACACCAAATGATTATTGGTTGAACTATCTACCCAATTATATTGTTGATAAGAAAACCAAGGTTCATATTTAGACTACTCTATAGATGTTAACGGCTACTCTGAATGGTGTATTGACCTTTATTGAGAATAGTGGTTGAGCCGTCATCCATCTAAATATTCTAAGGAAAAAGAAGACTTCTATAAAATTTTGCTATATGTATAAATTTCATTGTTCTTATATAAGTATTTTAAAGAAAAATAAGTAAAAAAAATATATATATATATATTATATTAATATAAAATAAAATTTTAACGCTATGTATCAAATTATGTATAATATTTAAATAATACATCTTAATATTTATATTATTGATATATGTTTTTTTACCAAATTAAAATAAAAATAAAATAAATATTAACATAAAATAAATATTAACATAATTTAATGGAACCAAATAAAAAACTTTTTCGTAAATAAAGAAGCAAATTTTGTTACTTTCCCAAATTGTTTACAATATTGTGTCAATATTTTATAATAATCCAAAGTTAATTAAATTGTAAAGCCATTTACAAACATTGAGAGGTGCCTTCCCAACATTGAGAAGTGCATTCCCTAATCATTTCATGGGCCTCTAGTCTCCCACTTCCAAGGTTGAAAGACTCAAAACAATGGTCAAATAAATAAATGGATGTTAACAATGACAATTTAGTGTGCTAAATAAATAAATGG